>OU015495.1:169035603-169038103 GCA_907164885.2 Dolomedes plantarius | reverse complement strand
AAAACCAACAATTTATAAGGGGGTGCGTCCGGTAAATGGAAGCTGTTACAGTTTGTGGAATCGGCCCTCTGGATAATGGCGTCCACGTTAGGTTTAGTTAGCAAACAGCGAGCGAAAAGATAAAAATAAATAAAATCAAAAAGTTTCAAGTCATATATTAAACCAGAATAGTAAATGAAAATAATAATCTTTCAAGTCAGATTTTATACTCTAAAATACATCAGATCCAACTGCATATTGATACTCTCGACACGCGATGGAAAATTCGAATCAACCACGCTAAGTGACACGAGATCTTTTTTAATCGCTACTACAACCCCGCTCGCCTATATATTTGTGTCTATTGAAGAGCAAAAGACTAAGCTTCTATCCTGCTAACTTATTTGTGACTAAAAACTCCTCTGACATGTATAATCACCAGCCCACAACAACTTTCCAATAGCAAATATATTTCACTTTACCCACTAAAACACCGTGTCATCGTGGTGCATTCGGAAGGTCGCCAATTTGGAAAGTACCATGCTCTCGGCCCGGGTTCGAACCCAGAGTTGTATAAATTTTGCTAGACCTGCTATTTCAGGTTTTTTTTAAGGCTCTTTTATTTCAGCTTTTATTTTATTATTTTTTTAATTATTTAATTTTTATTTTATTTTCTTATATTATTTTTTTATTTTAATTTTTTAAAATTATTATTTTTATTTATTTTTATTTTTTTCTGCTTTTTTATGATGAAATACCGAATATAGCTGAAATCTGAGGAGTTTATTATACATTTATACATTTTTAATTGGGTTTTCATATTATTAATATGTATAACATTTCGTAGGCTTTTTTTTCTATGTTATTTATACTGTGTTAATTTTTAAATTGATTTTGGTTAACAAACATTCTTAAAATCCCGGGCATCGCCGGGTACTTCAGCTAGAATTACAATGTTTGAACAGGACAACGTCTGTCGGGTCCGCTAGTATATATATATATATGTATGTATGTATGTATGTATATATATATATATATATATATATATATATATATATATATATATATATATATATGTGTGTGTATAGGGGCAAAGTATATATAAAGGCAAAGTAGTAAAATAATCATGCAGACCTCTATTGTCTATATATGAGGCGTTGAAAGGCAAAGTGGTGTAAGTCACATTTTCAACTTTTTTCATTTGAGGGCAAAAATGTAATCTCCATGTTTAATTTATAGTGGAATTGTAAATAGTGATTAGTTGCAATATTATAATAATTATTATGAATTAAAATTTGTTCAATTTATGGTGGAATTTTTTGTAGTTTTTGCAATAAAACTCTCTTGACTTACAACACTTGACTTACTGACTTACACCACTTTGCCTTTCACCGCCTCATATATAAAACAGTTCCGTATCTGACTGACTGACATATAACGCACAGACCAAACCGTTGGACCTAAAGGGATGAAATTTTCATGGCGATTCTTCTTATAGTGTAGGAGTGCATTAAGAAAGATTTTTGAAAAATTCTTCTTCGATTTTTAAAAATTTATTTTTTTAAGCTGTCTTTCTAACATTCTTTAAAGTTTGCATTTAAAATAATAATCTGAGGGTTATAAAATTTAAATCACGAGAAAGATCATAAAAATTCCTTTAAAATGAAATCTTTTTCGAATCTTTACTTCCA
Source organism: Dolomedes plantarius (assembly GCA_907164885.2). Lineage (NCBI taxonomy): Eukaryota > Metazoa > Arthropoda > Arachnida > Araneae > Dolomedidae > Dolomedes > Dolomedes plantarius. The sequence goes on along the minus strand of OU015495.1, from coordinate 169,036,433 downwards.
TTTTCTGATTTTAGGTGAATTTTTAAAGATTAATTTTTAGAATTTAATTTATTAAATGCTGATCACGTGGTTAATTTTTTTTGTGACACTTTAAACTAAATTTGCGTAACGTGTATAACAACGGAATAGACAAAAAAAAATTTTGTTGCTAATGCGGCAGACGATTGGACATTATCCAAAAAAATATTAAAATACAGTAAAAAATATGTTCCTCAAACTTTACCATATTAACTGAACTATATTCTTTTGTATGTTCTATTAGATTTAATTTAAATATTTTCTTCTACATTATTTTGTCTATAAAAATATCCGTTACGATATTTTTATAAATATATATATATATATTTTTACACCAATTGCATACATTGATCGTTGTATTTATTATATATATATATATATACAGGTGGTTATCAAAATATTGGAAACACCTATGAATATTAGTGGTGTTTATGAATGTGCCTCGTGTTCCTTAAAAAAACGAGTCTGGCCACCGGTATTTTTTTATATAATAGGTATTACTCTACTATCAGGTAGCAGTAATGAAGCTAAGGGCATCGTGCCTTTGGGGGGAACATCGTAAAATGTCAAATCTGGCAGATCTTGAGAAAAGGACAAATTGTTAGAGCGCGTTTAAATTGGAGTATCTGTTACTGCAACCCCGAGGCTAATGGGTGTATTTTTGAGCTATGGTATCGAAAGTCATGATAGCATACAGAGTGCACGGGAAAACATCCTTTACCAAACAGAATAGTGGACGAAAGGGAGCGCTGAGTGAAAGAGACAGATGAGGTATTGAAGCGGATTGCGACATGAATAAAGAAAACAATTGC
>OU015495.1:168758103-169033103 GCA_907164885.2 Dolomedes plantarius | reverse complement strand
AAGAACCGTGAGCAAACAAAAATAATAAGGACCTTAAGGCGACAATGGACCATGAAAAGCTATTTTTTATTTTATTTATCAACCAATTGCTATGAAATTTTGTATACTTACACAGTGTTGTTTAGAGATGGAAATTCTAAATTAAAAAAATCAGAATGTAATTAATTAAGATATTAATTAAAATCAGTTTGTTAATGACTCTATTTAAAAATGCTCCATGCGCATTCATTTTTGTCTGATATCTAGTTTTCTCTTTTAAGCTAGCTTTATATAGTTATAATAAAAGTTAGTAGCAATATTTTATTTACAGTCATATTTATAAAAACTAGAAAAGAAATCGATAAAAATAGGTCATTTTATGCAAAATTTTATCAAAATTTTTTTTTTAATTTTAAACATTTTAAGATATTTTAAAATAGTATGATGAATTGATTACTAAGTTTTATTCTAACATATATAAATAATCATTTTATGAAATTTTATGAAAATTCAAGAAAAATTATGACGCATGGAACATTTTGAACTTACCGAAACGACATGAAAACTTGTTTTGAGAAAATGGCATTTAAAGTTTTAATTTGACTAACATTTCCATTGTTTACGTTTGAAAAAAATACTTATAACTCGGTTAATAATGATCGGATAAACATACTTTTTTTAAAATTTAAAGCTGATGAGTTGAAGAATCATTTTCTGAGAGAAAATAAAAATTGTTTTGGGGACATATTTTTGTCAATCTGAAGGTCCATTGTCGCCTTAAAATGCAAAACAAGGACTTTTAAAAAACTTTTTATAGGCCCTTAAGAATAGAAATTAAAAATAAGGAGCTCTTACGAACTTTCTAGAACCGTATGAATCTTTTAGTAACAATCGACTCTGAATTCCTTGTGTTACCAACTTTCATGTCCATGTACTATAGTTTTTTTTTTTCGCTCCAAAAACACGCATAATTAAAGATGGCATTTTAAAAGAGGCTATGACTATAAAAAAATACTATTATTCATTCATTCATATTCTGTTTCACGCCAAAGATAAACACGGTCTCTCTTTCTCTTTCTCTCTTTTTTTTTTTCTTCTTCAATTCTCCCATTAAGAGAGATCGCGCGTATTTCTAGTCTTTCCACCTTGACTCGATAACCGTGACACCGGCACACTCAGAGAGTGTGCTCCACTCTGGGATCTCAACCTTGGCTCCAAAACCGATTTAACTCTCGCCATCAGTGCATCCAGTTTCTTCCCGAGCATAATGGCTTGGAGCTATTACAAGATGCAGAACTCGTTGGTGGATTGTGACACATGTCAATGAGAAGTGTTAACGTGAATTGAATATGGGAATAAGGTTGGTGATTAGGAGTTTTGGGTACCCATAAGCATGACATCGACAAAACGGGACAACGAAGGCATTGACAGGGGATCAGAAAGGAGGGATATTTGTTACCGGGAGCAATTCATCTAAAAATAAGTGGAGGAGACACACACACAACCCTATGGGTGGTTGAGCTGGTGCGGGTATCCCAAGTTAACTATTTCCCATTATTGAATAATAGTCACAATTAAGTCAGTCGTTGCATGATTTAATCCATTTAATCAAAGGAAGAACACATTTATTGACTTTTTAAGACTCGGTAGGGGAAACGACCAGAAAAACAATAGACAAATAAGTACAGTCGAACCCCGTTATAACGAACTTCAAGGAAGAAAAGGTTTTGTTCATTTTATCCGGTGCTCCGCTATATCCGAACCGTTAAGAAAAATGCTAGAGTTTACAAAATGTATAACTCATTAGTTGCAATGTGTATTCAATAGTAATGTATTAAAAAACCATAAAATCTATTAAAAATTATTATTAAGGAATTAAATCGATTAAAATCGATTACATTAAACCGACGCAATACTAATTAAATTACGTACAATAGGAAAACGGCGGGACTAAAATTTTCGTTCGTTTTATCCGTGAGTTCGTTATATACCGGGTTCGCTATAACGGGGTTCGACTGTATTTACTTGGCAAAGCGATTCCGGCTAAAGGCGGTGAGACATCTCATATTTGCTTCATAAACTCGTCTATAAAACCGCAAAGTTGAGGGATTTTCAAGCTGATTTGGCAAGCAGAATATATCATAATCATCACACCATAAGTTTTAGAGAAAATCTCCTCAGTATGGAAATGTTAAGCTACGCTCTTAGATTTAAAAGTTAAGGTTCACAATTCTAGTAGGTAGACTTCTACACAATTCTACACAATTCTCTTTTCTCACAATTCTAGTAGGTAGAAAATGCCGCATGTGTAAAAAAGTGCTATCGGAAGCATCTAAAACCAAAGAGAGAACTGTCGCCCAAAACCTATCATGATAAATAAAGACAAAGATTTTAAGAAAGAGAAAGGTCCAAAGAGTGAACAATTATATTAGCATTGTCTCTTCATCGATAAAACAACAAGACTAAAACAACTGAGTCTTCTATCTTTAAAATTGGATGCGCGAGAGAGACATTTCGTGGATGAAATTTTCTTCATTTTATCTGAGATGAAAAGATTTAATCCCGTCTCTCAATGTACGAAAGAGTTATTTTAGTTTGATTATCGCAGCAGTTAAATAATGTTACGAAACATATTTATCTTCTTATGTTAAGACAGATTTTTGGAAGAAGGAAACAAAACAAAATAGAAAAATACAATATAACCTTTACAAAAAACATTTTTATTTTAATAATACTAGTTAAACGAAGTTACGACATAATATTTATATGCTTCAATTCTCCCCCCCCCCCTAAAAAACAGAAACGAAAATGGAAGAAGAAAAAGAAAATACTATATAAGTCATATATACAAAACGAATATTTCAGTTTTAATACTGATACTTTTAAATGATACTTCCCGTTTCATGATATCTCGATTTCAATCTTAATTATCAAAACAGATCAAGAGAGAGAGAAAACGAGTAAAATTTACACCTCCAATTATCCCGAAGCATCTAAAGGGTTAGATGGTTTGAAAATGTTTACATTTCAACACAGCGAGCTAAAGTGTTGAATTCACAATCACAATTAAAAATACACACCTAAACTAAAACCCTGATGATAAAATTCAACCACATAGCTCTTTGCTTCGCTTTAAGGGGATCGGGGACACATTTAAAAAAAAATTATTATTTATTGAGTTAAAATTTTGAATTTTTTTGTGATGGTTAACCATATAATTTGTAAACAAAATCACTTCATAAAACTTCTCAAATTTTTTTTAATTTTAAAATTTTAAAATTTAAAAAAAAGTGGAGTAATTTAAAATTGTTATAACTCGAAATATTATTTGTCAAATTTCAATTTTTTTCCTTCAATTAAACATAAATATATAAGTTTTAATTTTGATTCAGCATTTTTTAAATATTAATTTTTAAAAAATTTTAAAAATATATATTAAAAATTATAAAAAAAGGATGTAACATATTTTTAAAAAATCATATTTTCAAGACTAAATATTTTTTTCAAATTTGCTGAATCAAAATTAAAGTAAAATAGTTGAAAAAGACATGTTCCAAGTTTCAACCATTTATCTTTAACGGTTCTTGACTTATGACAATTTAAAGACGAGAAATGGGGAAAAAGCCAATCATGCAGAAAAACGCACTTACAGGTTTAAACAACGCTTGGCTACTATTAGAATGTTGCAAAAAAAAAAAAATAGTTTTTCCTGTTCTAATTAAGATAGAAACATGAGTTAAACGTAAAAGAACACAAAAAATTTTAATGCAATAAATTTTTTTTCGAAAATTTGAACAATTTTGTGTCCTGGACCCCCTTAAACAATTCTAAATTTCAATAAAATTTAGTTTTCTGCGTATCTCTGCTAGCAGTTGCGTATCTTTGATAATGTAAGCACGTTTCTTTCCTTCTAAATGGTAATATTTAAATCTTATATGACTTCAGGCCCTAGTCTCGGGACACGAAAATTTCGCCGTGAGAAAAAATGGCGTCGTATATATTATTTCTAGAGCGTGATTTTTTGTGACGATCCCTTAATCTACCTTCATACTTAACCAAAATCGATAAATGAGGTGTCATTTTAAAGATTATGTTCTCTGCTTCCGACGAATTATTAATTTAAAATTACACATTGCATTGTTCTTTTAAAAATCGAAGTTAAAAATTGACTTTTGGCCCTAGAATTCTTTCCCTCGATGCGTCGATACGGCATGGTCAAATACTGTGTACAAAGAGGTTTTGTAATGTAAATATCCCATTTTCCACGAGTTTGTGTCATACTTAACTTTTAAACATGTATTGTCTACGAATGTTTTTTGATGTGCACATATCTCATGTTCCCCTGTTTTGCGTTATGCTTCACCTCCAAAATTGTGTCCAAAGACGTTTTGTAATCGCTTTTGTATTATCCTTACGCACCATTGTTATTTCACAAATAAACAATGGCTACAAATGAACCGGTTCTTCTTTCACCCTACCACAAACCACCAACCTCGCTATGAAATTAATCGTATCTTAGTCGCATGCGCATTTTTTGCATGAGCCACCTAGTTGTGGCATGTTCTTAATCGACAATAATGCTCATTGGTAGACTTGACAAATATAAGTCACGATGATGCTAAAATTCCATACGTCCCGAAACTAAGAACAATACGTAACATTTGAATCTTTTAAGGTATCCCACTACGTTCGGAGCCCTTTTTTTGAAAAACAGTACTTGAGAAAATTTCTATTTTATTTTTCGAAGGAATATAACACCAAATATAACTCGAAAATGATGAAAAAATAGACATTAACTATGCACATTTTTTCCTACTTTATTTTTCGAAGGAATATAACACCAAATATAACTCGAAAATGATGAAAAAATAGACATTAACTACGCACATTTTTTCCTACTTTATTTTTCTAAGGAATATAACACCAAATATAACTCGAAAATGATGAAAAAATAGACATTAACTATGCACATTTTTTCAAAATTGAGGAAATTGAGTCGAAATTTAGCAAATTTTTACAAAAACGGCTCTAGCTATAAAAAAAATACTACGCATATAACATTAACTTTTTTTGCCATATTTACGTAAGTACCTTCTAAGTGTAATGACTTACAAGCTAATCGATATCTTAAAATCTAAAAATAATACTCGTCATTATATGCAATTACATGTAAATTTTTAATAATTTTTCATGAGATTTTTTATAACTGCAGCTTTAAATCAACAAATTATATACCTAGAATCAAATCTGTAGTTTATTACATTCTTAGCATTATGAAAAACATACGTGAAAAATTTCATAGACATATCATTGTTAGAGTTTGAGTTATCACAAGAGTCGTTTACATTTTTGATGAAAAAAAAGTTCTTCAGAAAACACGATTAAAGTTTTCAACTTGTATTGAAATTCATAGCTGCTGCTGATCTTTAAATAGCTCTCATTTCATTTCTAATTATCTATCGAAAAAATAAAAGCAGATTTAGAAACGTAAATTTACAAACTTTTAAAAAAAAGGGAATAAAAACAATTTCGGAATTTTTTTTTTCAAAATCGATGTTTTAAACGTAGTCGGATACCTGAAATAACACTTCCTCTTTTTCGGAATTATCACTGGTGACCATAAGTAAGGTGATCCCTGCAGTACCAAATCGCAATATACATAAGCACGGGTCTAACTACGCACCTCTTGATACTATTAGAACTATATATTACGTTAATAATATTTGATGGGTATGTTTGAAATTGAAACATATTTTTGATTGACGAGTTATCCTCCTTACAAGGATATAAATTGGTAATTCCTAGTAAAGAAGGCATTCCGATCACCCCCTAATAACTAGTCCTCACTGGTTGCTCATCCTTCTATGTCAGGTCTTCAAATTAAGTGAGCTGGGTGGTCCGGAAAGCCATCATATCAACCCACCTATTCAAAAAAGATCCCTCGTATTCCACAGCACGAGAATATATTTTAATGCATTGAAAGCGCTTTCAGAGCGGGGCCGAGTCTGTAATTACTGAGTAGCTCAAACGAGGTTCCGTTTGCTTGCCTCCCTGATGATGATTTAATATCGACCTAAAAGAAGAAAAAAATCTGATTCCTAAATGTTCGTACTACTTTTTATATGGAGGGTTTTACAATGCTAATCTGTATGAAGTTTTAATATCTCTCTGAATGAAATAAATACCGTACCATTCTTATGTGCATCCGATAAACTTCAATTTGTTTTGAAATACAGTCGATTTCGGTTAATCGGACCACATCGGGACGCGATCATTTTGGTCCTAATAACCGGCTGGCACGATTAAGGGAACGGTGGACCTTTATTTGAGCAAATCTCGTCATTGTAATACTGATTGTGTTACTGTAAAATATATATATATATATATATATATATATATATATATATATATCTGTAGATTATTAGGACCAAAATAATTTTTTCAAGTAAAAAACCATTTATGAAGCTTTTACAAAGTAATTTATATTGGGTAAGTGTAGTAATAAATTAGCCTGTTTTTCTCAAAACAGATTTTTCAAGGTTTTTAGATTTTTTAAATGTTCCATGCTACTTAATTTTTGTTCAAAATTTATGAAATTGATAAGGAAGGATCCTGATGCTGTTTACAAAAAAAAACTGGGTATGTAATTTACAATTCGACTTCATTAAGGTAATTAAATTTCATTTATAACTTTTTAAAAGGCAAAATTTTGATGAAAATCGGGATGGAATTCAGAAAAAAATCTCTCAAAAATTAACTATTCAAGGGATTAAATAATTGATACCCAGATTTGTTTGTTATACAGTTTAAAGTGATTAAAATGCAAAATCGAGGAAATATCTCAAAAATTAAGTAGCAAGGAGCATTTTAAAATTTTACTTATAAATTTCGAATTTTTTAAAAAAATCTTAAAATTAGAATGAGATTGGAAATTTCTTTTAAGGTATTCTATTTATTTATAGTGAAATGTATATATGTACAAAATTTCGTATCTCTATGATGAAAAGTAAAAAAAGTAAGTTTTAATATCCACCGTTCCCTTAAACGAACATACCTAATGTTACAAGACGGGATTCGGTCCGAATAAGCTACTGGTCCGATAAAACGATGGTCCAATTAACCGGAATCGACTGTAATTGTCTAAAATAGTTGTTTTCGGGTCGACATAAATTTTTAGACCCTCTGTGGGGATTTTAGGGATGGAAAGAGGGTGTAAATCCCCAAAGATGTAGCCCTTAAGGATGCTCGGTCTAAATTCAGGTGATATCAGTCGGTGATGTTGGTTTACCAATATAAGCCTCATTACAAGCAACCAACAATTTCGAGGTGTAGAATAGATGAATATCGAAAAACAAAAGTAGCTGCCACATTGGAAAAGAAAAATTTTGTAATATAGTATTAAATTCTTTAATACAATACTAAAAAATTTCAAAATTTCATCTTTCGTTCAATAAAACACTAAATATGCGATGAAATATTCGGAGCAAGAATGCATTTTTTCTAGCACTATTACTGGGTTGATGACTTGTAATAAAGTTACCGACAGGAAAACTATATAATCTATCTACATGTATAAAACAGTTCCGTAACTGACTGACTCACTGACATACAACGCACAGACCAAACCGCTGGACCTAAAGGGCTGAAATTTTGCAAGGCGAATCTTCGTATGGTGTAGGGGTGCATTAAGAAAGAGTTTTGAAAAATTCTTCTTAGATTTTTTTAAATTCAATTTTTAAGCTGTTTTAGTAACTTTTTTTAAGTTTGCATTTAAAATAATAATTTGAGGGTTGTAAAATTTATATCACGAGAAAAATCATAACAATTCCTTTAAATTGAGATCTTTTTCGAATCTTTACCTCCCTTTTCTGATTTTTGGTGAATTTTTAAAGATTAATTTTTAGAATTTAATTTATTAAATGCCGATCACGGGGTTTCTTTTTCTGGTACTTTAAATAAATTTATCGTCACGTGCATAACAACTAAACAGACAAAAAAAAGTTTTTCTTGCTAATGCGGCAGACGATTGGACATTATCCAAAAATAATAATAAAATACAGTAAAACATATTATGTTCCTCAAACTGTACTATATTCTCTAGTATGTCCTATTACATTTAATTTGAATATTTTTCTTCTGCATTATTTTGTCTATAAAAATATCCCTTACGATTTTTTATAAATATTTTCTTAGTTTTTTTACATCAATTGTATACATTGATCGTCGTATTTATTATAAATAAATAAATAAATAAATAAATAAATAAATATATATATATATATATATATATATATATATATATATATATATATATATATATATATATATATATATATACAGTGGATTCTCGATCGAGATTCAACTGTATACATATATTGGCATTAATTGCATACATTGACCGTTGTATTTAATTTGAATGTACTCCGTAGCGAAGTGCGGGTTTTCAGCTAGTACATAGATATAGATGCAGTTTGCTTTTCCATCGTGTACCGAACGTAGTAGCACTTTAATTGCGAAAACCTATAAATAGTAGGCATCTGCTTCAGAACTGTCGGTAGGTAAGGAGAGCTGTTTTGTGGTTATCATTTCCAGTTAAAGGATATTTTTTTCAAATTAAGTTACCGGGCTTTTTCAAAGATCTGCCTGCGTCGATTTGAAAACACGAAACTTGAGAAAAACATATTTTGTAATTCAGGCCTTTTTTGTTTCTTTCTTTTAATCCGAATCATGGGTATTTTTACGAAGGACAGATGTTATGAAATGTTTAGCATTTCTTGTTGTTATACACACGATACAGGTCGAAGATAAACACTGACGCACGTGTCCGAACTCTTGTCTTCCAGAATTTGCATAGAAATCGGGTGCTTGACTTTTAGAATGGAACCTTGAACGGAAGTCTGGATTTGACTCAACTCTCCAGGTCAAGATGCTGTGCCCGATAGAGAAAATGACGAAAACGAAACCCGAGTTATTCGTCTGGATGTTGCATTTATTTTTCTTATTCTAGGGTAAGATATTGAGTGTCTTTTAAGGCCGCTATGTACTAACCTAATTGGATTCGCTCACCTCAATGTTAACCTATAGAGAAAATTTGTCCACAGATTGTCGACTTGGATTCAAAGATTTTTTTTAAAAAATTGTACTCCGTCATAGAGAAAGAAATTTTACATTTGTGTGCATTTTTCGTTTAAAAAAAATGCAATTTATATTTTAAAATTTAAATTATTCGTGGAAAAATCTGGTATAGTGTGTTTTAAGCGCTCATAAATTCCATCGGTGGACGAAATTTATAAAATGAATCCTGTAGCGCTTTGCAGAAAAGTTCAGGATATCTGACAATACCAATTTTATTTGATTATCAGCATTTATGTAACTGTAAATAGTTGACAAAAATATATTTTAAATAAAAAATTTGGGGGCAGCGCTTAACCCCCCCCCCCTATAGAGAGAGAGCCATTACAATCCCTCAAAATGTCAATCCTAAGGGGGGGTGGAATTCTCGAACTGTCAACTGGACTCCTCCCACCACAAGAGTCTGCAAGAAAAGGAAAAGGGAAATACGATTTTTTTTCTTAGTACATAGCAGCCTTAAGAGACAGGGGATACTTCTTTTAGTAACATTCGAAAAATGAAGACAAAAGAGAAAAAAAATCATGATATTTTTCATTTCCTCTAAAAGATGCAAGATATATTCTATTTATTTTCGCTTCTTGTTGACTATAACAACAGTTCGAGTCTCTGATCATAGTGCTTAATAAAGCTATATGAAATACAGCCACACTTTATTTTTCTAGAATTTGAGCACCTCTACGATTAAATTCGTTTCTTAATGATGATAAGTCAACCGAAAAAATGTAAAGGGAATCCAAATAAATGAAATTCAAGTTCCTTATTGCCATGTTTTTATTAACTTTCTTTCTTGATTGTGTATGTGCTTGTGTGTTTGACCAGTACGAATATTGCAATCGATTTTCAACTAATTTCCCGACTAGCTAGACATTTGAAACTTTTAGAATAGCTCAGAACACGATGACAATGCATTTTTTTAATACTTTTAGCCATCTTTAAGCAGATTTTTACCATTTTTTTATTATTTTCATTTAATTTTGTTTTGTAGACAGGTGCAGCCATCTATTGGCCGGAACGGGAACGAAAAGTTAAACGCAAGTTAACTTCCATTTAACTTCATTTTCTTTCAAGTTGATGGGATAATTCATCAAAAAATTTTAAAAAAGAATTTATTAATACATAGAATTGTCAAGTTTATATGATTCAACAGAAAATTTAAAAACATGGTATATAAAAAGTTCTTTTTATCTTGTAATTATTTTTTACCATGTTTTTATTAACTCGCTTTCTTGTTTCCGTGTTTGTCCAGTATAAATCTTGCAATCGATTTTTAACTAACTTCCCGACTAGCTAGACATTTGAAACTTTTAGAATCACTCAGAACACGATGATAATGCATTCTTTTAATACTTTTAGCCATCTTTAAGCAGTATTGAATTCATTTTCAGTTAATTTTTTTGTTTGAAAATTTCTTATAATTGCTCTCTTTATTGATTTCTTTCATTTGATCATTTTCTTTCAAATTGATGGGATAATTCATCAAAAAAAAAATTTTTAAAAAGTATTTATTAATACTACATAGAATTGTCAAGTTTATATGACTCAATAGAAAATTTAAAAACGTGGTATATAAAATGTTCTTTTTATCTTCTAATTATCTTCCTTTGAATTAAATATTCTTCTCCTTATAGCTATAGCTAATCATTTGAGGCCTGAATCCTTATTAAAATCTATATTTTAGAAGTCTTATGCATTTGTCAACGTGCAAGCACGTAGGGTTGAAAGGCTGAGCATAGGCGAGATAATGATATGAATAAATAGTTTGCCGTAGATGAGCTTGGACTGTACTACTTAAACTAAAATAATGCTATTTTATACATTATATTTTTAAATGTGTAGTTTATAATCACTTTTTTTTCATATCCTGGACATAAAAACCGAGGAATTTTTTTTAAAAATTGCAGCTTTTCAGCATTCCTCTACAATGTACTTATTTTCTTGTTTTTAATATCCTAATTTCAGAAAATTGTGTTCAGGTCTGAAGCCTTTAAAATTTGATTCTCGACTCCGGGCAATTTTATAACTAGTGACTGACAAGTACATACATATTTGTTGAGATTACTGATGAAGTTTACATATTTTGTCAAAGTTTTTACTTCAAGATGCTCATTTTTTTTATCAAATGAATTCCGTTGAATACACTATTCCAGTATATACCCGTTTATATATATATATATATATATATATATAAGAAATGTCCGGATGGACATCTCATGAAATAAGAGCATACATCGTGGCCGGAAAATAATAAAATCAGCTTCAGGAACAAACTATTTTATTAAAGAATAAAGCAACACATCTTACTCGCTTCGAGCCAGTCCAGCGTCTCTCGCAAAATGCGCCAAAATAGAATTAGGTCAGAGAGGTTGCCAGAATTGGCGGAGGAAGTTAGTATGTGGGAAGGCAAAGCGTTTACGCCAAGACAAGAAGGAGGGGTTACCAGGCCAGAGATGACGTACAGAATGGGCGATTATAGGTAGTTAGTAATATTATCACACACACATATATATATATATATATACTCATACCTCGCTATACAACCGCTCTTTATACGGCATTTCGCTATAATGTTTTTTGTTTATATGTTTATTTTTTGAATTTCTATTTATTATTACATTGTTTTGTACTTTTTTTATGTAAGCATTTTTATAGAAAATAAAAAGAATAAAATGCTGTATGAACCAAAATCTATATTATTTATAAAAAAAATGGAACAGATCCAATTAAATTTTTATGGGTTTGTATCAAAATAGTTGATTCGTTATGCGGCTTTTCGTTTTATGGCCAACTATTCCGAAACGCATCTAGGCAGTAAAGCGAGGTATGGGTGTATATATATATATATATATATATATATATATATATATATATATATATATATATATATATAATGGATACGCAAGTACACAAAAGGACAAATAGAGCGGTAAAAAGGTGATAAAATTCGCTAATTACTAAGTCGAATGAAAAACGAAGCCTCTAAAAAATAATTTAGGAATTCTATCCTTTATTTTAAAATTGATGATCTATAATTCTATAAATGATATAAGAATTCAAGCCTCAGAAATGTTAAGTATGTGTGCTTTTAAAGATAAAAGACAATAGATTAATAAATTTGGACAGTAACTGAATAACTCATATTACTATTCATATAATTAAAAATGAAAAACCCTTATTCTTCGAGAAACATAAATCTTCTAATAAGCGTACATTTAATTATTAACGCTGGCCGGTATATATTAATAAAAACGAGAAATTATTTCTTGTTAATGTAACAAAGGCAAAAATTAAATTGCAAATATACATGCATAGATAAAATAGTAAGATTTCCTCTGTAACCACTGAAAAACGAAAACCTTATTTATATTTATAAACTTTATTCTGTTACTACCTTAACATTCGTTCTAATGTCCTCATATCTAGGAAGTATAATCGTTAATTGTAATGTCAATAAAGATTTATCGTAAATAAAGACCTATAAGCAATGATTGTCAAAACAATTAAAAAGGACGAAAAGTTTCAGGCAGCCGCATTTCTACATTCTAAGAAAACACTGACTTTTCAAACACGCTTAAGTTACATTTTAATAAATTAAAAAGAGGCTTTACTTTGACACCAACGGAAGTGCAATTAAGGCATAAGTAACAACACTTGCGATGTACAGGTCTACTGCTGAGGAATTTAACAGTTTACAGTAGGGAAAGTGTTTTTTTTTTTTCGTATAAATACAATTTTCTAGTGCTCCATTTGAAAGCAGGACGTATTATGTCTAGTAAGCCGAAATGGCGCAAATCGCTTATCAGCAGTTATCGCTTATCGCGTTATGTAATGGCGTTATCGTTTATCAGGCGATTATCAGCAGTTTATATGAGAAAAATTTTCCTTTTCAGCATTTAGTGGTTTATTATAAATGTATCTATTTTATGTTTTACTTTTCAGCTTTTTTTTTTTTTGCTCCAAAGATGAAATGCTAAATCTAGCTGAATTCTGAGGCGTTTATTCTAAATTTATATATTTTTATATAGGGTTTTCTTTTTATTCGTGTGTATAACATTTCACATGCTTTTATTTCTATGTTATTTATATTGTGTTTGGTTTTTAAATTGATTTTGGTTAACAAACATTCCACAATTTGACATTTTTACAGCTTTTAGTGGTACAATGATAAAAGGCTGCATCTATCAAAATTCTGAGATGTGTGTAACATTTCACATGCTTTTTTTTACTATGTAATTTATACTGCGTATAGTTTTAAAATTGATTTTGGTTAACAAACATTCTTAAAATCCCGGACAACGTCAGGTACTTTAGCTAGTACTTTACAAAATATTGCAACAAATATTGTTTTTCTAATTCTCAATAAAGGTTCGTGTTGTTCAACACCTGGAAGTCTTTAATACAAAAGAACCAAACACCTACTGTGTTTAGTTTTTAAATTGATTTTGGTTAATAAAATTGAGATTTTTAATTTTCGGCTTTTAGTGGTATATTATAAATGTATATATTTTATGTTTTACTTTTGAGCTTTTTTTTGCTCCAAAGATGAAAGGCTAAATCTAGCTGCATTCTGAGGAGTTTATTCTAAATTTATATATTTTTATATTGAGTTTTCTTTTTATTCATGTGTATAACATTTCACATGCTTTTATTTCTATGTTATTTGTATTGTGTTTGGTTTTTAAATTGATATTGGTTAACAAACATTCTAGAATTTGACATTTTTACTTTACAGCTTTTAGTGGTACAGTTTGCAAAATGTTTTGGGGTATTACTGCCGAAAGAAATTGTTTTAAATTTTTTCATGAATCTTAATGTAAATTGATAAGTAATTAACTGCTATCAACTATTAGTAATACACTTTCAAAATTCAATAATTAACTTTTTGATTAAACTTTAGTTTAAAATTCAATAATTAACTTAGTATTAACTTTATAAAGTTAATCAGTTTACCTAAATAAAGTTTTTTGTTTAAATGTTTTTGTGCGGGTTTGTCATTATTTATCGTGTTTATGACCTCAACATCCAATAAAATGGATGTACTCCCCTGAAATATTAAAAAATTTAAATTCATTAATTTCTTGAAAAATAAGCTTTTAAATGTCCATTTGATTTAATAAACTATAATTATAAAAAATATTGAAATTTTATTTTGCTCGAGTCTCAAGAGGTTAATGCTGCTCCGTTAGAATCCAATTCCAGACTGGCACATGAAAATTTATCTTTTTGTAATGCAGGTATGCTCATATCATACCAGGTGGTGGTGGGTGTTAATACGAATGACAAATTTTTCTTTTTGTGAGGTGGGGGGAGACTGCAAATTAATTGTGCCTCTTATCAAAATTCTCCCTCTCACTCAATTAATTCAAAGCCGTCTGTCTGGTGGACGGATGGCCTGAGCGCAGCTGGCCGAAGCCCGGCTAGTAACAAATAAAAACTTATAACACAATAGCTGTAGCAAAATAGGCATAGTAAACATCCAGCGTATTAACAAAAAATATACAATAAACTCAACTCATATAAAGCATAAATAGTGTACAGTGAAACTTCTGTTGCCGGCCATCCCGTTAAATGGCGATATTTTTTTCAGAACCTATTAAATACACTCTATAGAGCCAATGTTATTTTACCCCCTGTTCCACGGCCACCCCTCAAAACGGCCACTGTTTTTGGAACTATGACTGTCCGCCATAGAAAATTTTAACATGAAAAGTATGTGATGAAACATGAGTGTACTACTCCAGATTTAAAAAACACACCATATTTCGGAAACAATTTCCCTTCCTCTCACTCAAAAAGAAGTTTATCCGCCAGAAAAAAAAATTAAAAAAAAAAAATATATATATATATATATATATAACAGTTCCGTAACTGACTGACTGACTGACAGATAACGCACAGACCAAACCGCTGGACCTAAAGGGCTGAAATTTTGCGTGGTGATTCTTCTTATAGTGTAGGTGTGCACTAAGAAAGATTTTTGAAAAATTCTTAGATTTTTTTTTTAAATTAAGTTTTTAAGCTGTTTATAACCTTTTTTAAGTTTGCGTTTAAAATAATAATCTGAGGGTTGTAAAATTTATATCACGAGAAAGATCATAAAAATTCCTTTAAAATGAAATCTTTTTCGAATCATTATCTCCATTTTCTGATTTTTGGTGAATTTTTAAAGATAAATTTTTATAATTTAATTTCTTAAATGCTGATCGCGTGGTTTCTTTTCTTTTTTGTGATACTTTAAATTAATTTATCGTCCCGTGCTTAACAACGAAATAAATTGACAAAAAAAAATTTTTTTTTCTTTCTAATGCGGCAGACGATTGGACATTATCCAAAAAAATATTAAAATACAGTAAAAGAAATATTCTTCGAACAGTACTATATTAACTGTACTATATTCTTTAGTATGATCTATTAGATTTAATTTGAATATTTTCGTCTACATTATTTTGTCTATAAATATATCCGTTACGATTTTGTTGTAAATATATATATATATATATATATATATATATATATATATATTGGCATTAATCGCATACATTGACCGTTGTATTTATCATAAAAATATTTCTTTTTTTGGCATTAATTGCATACATTGACAGTTGTATTTAATTTGAAAGCACTCCGTAGCGAAGTGCGGGTATTCAGCTAGTATATATGCATTGGATGCAGCAGAAATAGTGTCTCAGTTTCATTCGCTAGAATCGGTAAGATAACGAGCATAACAGAAAACTGATTGTGGTGGCGAAAGTGTGATGGATTGATTAGTGAAAAGTAGGTGAGATGGGGGATACAGAAGATTGCGGTGTAGGGGAGAGAGGATATATCTTTAACTGGGCATCTAGTCATCGTGTGAATCCATCATGCAAAGAAGGTCACTAAAACACTCTTTAGCTGCAAAACGATCCTTGGACGGTGTTTCCGCTATTCGACGGAAAATTTTCGATTAGAGAAAAATGGTACTATAGCAGATCTTTTGTCAAAGTGAAATGTCACAAAATTAACTTTCGGAAAGTTAGGAAAGGTTTTTTTAATATTGAGTTTTTATTTATTATTTATTATTAAGTTTTTACTTATTATTTATTATTATTTTAAAAAAAATTTTATTTATGGTGTTAAAATTTTGAATTTTTTTTGCGATGGTTAACCGTATAATTAGTAAACAAAATCACATCATAAAACTTCTCATGAAGTTTTTAAAAATTTTTTAAATTTAGAATTTTTTTTTAAAAAGTGGGGTAATTTAAAATCGTTATAACTCGAAATATTATTTATCGAATTTCATTTTTTTTCCTTTAATTAAACAAAAATATATAAGTTTTAATTCTGATTCAGCGTTTTTTTAAATATTAAATAAAAAAATTTAAAATGCTTAGATAAAAAAATTTTTAATAAAATGATGTAACTTATTTTAAAAAAATCCTATTTTCAAAAGTAAATATTTTTTTCAAATTTTCTGAATCAACATTAAAGTAAAATATTTGAAAAATACATGTTCCAAGTTTGAACCATTTATCTTTAACGGTTCTCGACTTGTAACAGTTTAAAGACGAGAAATGGTGAAAAAAACGATCGTGCGGAAAAACGCATTTACAGGTTTAAACAAAGATTGGCTGCTGTTAGAATGTTGCAAAAATAAAAATAAATAAATAAATAATATCTCCTATTCTAATTAAGATACAAACATGATTTAAACGCCATTTTTAAGTGGAAAATAACACAAAAATTTTTAATGCAATAAATTTTTTTTCGAAAACATCAAGAATTTTGTGACCCAGGACCCCCCTTAAAAATTGCATGTGAAGTTAAAAGGAGGTCAGTTTCCCATACATAAAAAATAATGTTGTCACTGGAATTACTGTTACATTAGTGTGCTGCCGCATTCATTCAGGTCTTATCTACGCGGAGTTCGGGCGCATTAAATTTATATTTTCGGAAACCTTCCCGGGAAATTACGATGGTCATGGCAAGGTGATACAGACTGGGGAACTGTCACTGAGTTAAAGAACGTAATAGCGAGGGTTTAATATAACGTTCATTGTTATCAAACATGTCAGGTTTCTCCCCGTGCAGTTGTCATATGCAGCGAAACCTGCGACCTGCAGAGGATATTTGGAACGAGCCCTCAAAAACTAAGAGATCTTAAACAGAGTTTATCGCGTAAGAAATAACAAACAGCTACTTACTCTCTCACGCCCGAATATTTGGAACGCGCGGATCTTTTACCGGCGCGAAGATTGTTCGATCCATTTACATTGCAATCTGCCTCGAAACCGAAATTGCATCACATCCGATCCTTTCGCTTTTTAAAACCTCCGTCCACCGCCGGGTCATCTCGGAAATCGGGTCAAGCGATCGTAGCAAGGCGAGATGCGCGCCGGTCAGGGTCGGAGAAGCCGGGTCCCCACCAGGTGCGTGGTTCGACTGCTCGCAGTTCAAGGGCGGATCGAGCGCGCTTTTAGTTTTTCGAGATTTCCTAAGTCTGGTTTTATCGCGTTTTTTTTTTGTTATTTTTTTATTTTTTATATTTAGAAAAAAACGCAGAAACATGATTAATTGGATGTATTTGAATATTTATAATAGTTTTGCGCAGCAGTAATGGTCCATTTGTTTTAACCACAGCCACGCATGGTGGGCGTACTATTATAATATTGAAAGTAGGTACATCTGTTTGTTCCCCGTACTATCCTATATCCTTCGACTGATTTGCATATAATTATTCTCTGGCATATAATTATTCTCTGCAGAAAATATTAACTCTTAAAACATGGTAATTTCACCTCCTTTCCTTCAAAGTAAACGACACTTAGTAGTAGCAATATTAGAACATTAACTCTTAAAACATGGTAACTTCACCCCCTTCCTTCAAAGTAGACGACACTTAATAGTAGTAATATTAGAACATTAACTCTTAAAACATGGTAACTTCACCCCCTTCCTTCAAACTAGACGACATTTAGTAGTAGCAATATTAAAATATTAACTCTTAAAACATGGTAATTTCACCCCCTTCCTTCAAAGTAAACAACACTTAGTAGAAGCAATATTAGAATATTAACTCTTAAAACATTGTAACTTCACCCCCTTCCTTCAAAGTAGACAACACTTAGTAGAAGCAATATTAGAATATTAACTCTTAAAACATGGTAACTTCACCCCCTTCCTTCAAAGTTGACGACGGTTAGTAGTAGCAATATTAGAATATTAACTCTTAAAACATGGTAACTTCACCCCCTTCCTTCAAAGTAGACAACACTTAGTAGAAGCAATATTAGAATATTAACTCTTAAAACATGGTAACTTCACCCCCTTCCTTCAAAGTAGACAACACTTAGTAGAAGCAATATTAGAATATTAACTCTTAAAACATGGTAACTTCACCCCCTTCCTTCAAAGTAGACAACATTTAGTAGCAGCAATAATAAAATATTAACTCTTAAAACATGGTAACTTCACCCCCTTCCTTCAAAGTAGACGACACTTAGTAGAAGCAATATTAAAATATTAACTCTTAAAACATGGTAACTTCACCCCCTTCCTTCAAAGTAGACGACACTTAGTAGTAGCAATATTAAATCCTTATGCTCGTTTTTTATTGTTTTCTCAGCACTACAATATGCGATCACCAGGATACAAATTTCTCTTGTTGACCAATAAACGGCTTGGTTCCACAACTCCATGTGACTTGCTTTCAGCCATGTAGTGTATCTGTTATAATGCTAAAGAGTATGGCAGTAATTTAGGAAGCGTTTTAGATATTAACAGTTTATTCAATAACGGGAACAAAACGAAGATACTCTCTATGGGAGACTTCACAGTACAATAGAAAGAATATGGAACTAAAACATGATAACAGATAATAACAAAATCAAAACAAATCAATCCAACACTCATTTCATATCGGATATATAAATAGGACAAAGCTTTGGCGTGATTGGTTCACAAAAGAAAAGGGAAAATTTGAATACACACAGCAAAGGTCGAAAAGGTAAAAGGATAGGAATTATCCCAGATGCTTTGATCAGTCTCTGAAATCAACAGTATCTATAAGTATAAAATAGAAATTCTGCAAGTCTGTTTGTTCCTCAGACAATCCTAAACCGTTGAGATGTTTTGAACCAACGTTTTGTAAGCTTAATATCTCGATCAATATGAAAAATGTAAGCTACCCGAAATCGTGGATACTTAGAGCCCGCAACGCGTCGGGATTCGGTACTGAAAGTGGAGCTTCGGTTCGACCCGAAGCTCCACTGAATGCTCTCGTATCCACGCCGGGTATGTGCACGTTAAATATGAACCCGAAAAGTGCTTCCGTTGGGAGGAGGGTACGAGCCCCCAAAGTGACACCCCTGAGAGTACTCGGTCTAAATTGTGGCGGCAGCATATTCATCGGCAGGGATTTAACTCCGGAAGGCCTTAATTGCTATCTATGTCCGGCCCTATCTGGCGATTTGGAAGTACAGTCGAACCCCGTTATAACGAACCCGGTATATAACGAACTCACGGATATAACGAACGAAAATTTTGGTCCCGCCGTTTTCCTATTCTACGTAATTTAATTAGTATTGTGTCGGTTTAATGCAATCGATTTTAGTCGATTTAATTCCTTAATGTAAATGTTTAATAGATTTTATGATTTTTTAATACATCATTATTGAATACACATTGCAACTAATGAGTTATATATTTTGTGAACTGTAGCATTTCTATTAACGGTTCGGATCTAGCGAACCACCGGATAAAGCGAACAAAACCTTTTGTCCCTTGAAGTTCGTTATAACGGGGTTCGACTGTACTGGAAATCATGTATACTTCCTTGAAGACACTTTTAAGACAACCCTTTCGTTGACACTTTTAAGACAACCCTTTCGTTGACACTTTGTAATCATTATATAAAATTCAAAACTTTTCTGCTCATTTTTATTATTTCTTTCTTCTGAGCATTACTTTCTTATCGCCTAAGTGCAAATTACCGAACGATTCCCGAATGACTAGGGCTTTGGATTTCGGTACCAGAGTCTGTGGGTTCGAGTCACACTACCGCATGCACGTTTGTAGTTGTTCGGAATCGGCTTTAAACTGTAGGTCCCAATCTAATTAGCAATCGTGTCAGTAGCGTAGCGAACATAACTGGCGCCCAGGGCACGATGCCTTTTTGGCGCCCCCATGGTCTTAGGGACCAAATAGTCCCCAAGACCACTGTGGGGAACATTTGGCGCCCCTCTGCGAGTGGCGCTCGGGGCATGATAGAACCCCTTGCCCCCCTCTCGCTACGCCACTGCCTCGTGTAGCAAAAAATGACCGTAACGCTCTCGAACAAACCAAACCTAAGTGCAAATTCTTCGTTGGTGGTGGGGGCAGTGGTGAAATTCAGCCGGTTCGCACCAGTTCCGTAGAACCTATACCTAATGTAGGTATCGGTTCTGCGAACCGTTTGCTAATGAGCGCCAGCTGCATCGCTCACAGGACAAACATTTTTTAAAAATAAACCAACCCTATACCGAGCGGCCGGTCCAGTCTAATCGGAAAGGAATGGAATCCTACTCATACAGTGCAAAGATTGTTAAGAATGAATCACATAGGCTATGATAAAAGCAAAGAAAATTGGAAGTGGGGACGCCAATCAAACAGCAATATGGAAATATTTTCAATAATAGTTTGTCAGGCATTTACTATTTTAAAACTCTTTCTTAAAACATAATCTAGTTTTGTGTACCTCTTTTATTCCTTTTATTTGGTACTAGCCGGGCTTCGCCTAGCTACGCTCAAGCCATCCGTGTAACATATTTATGTACTTCGGGCCCCACAAAAGAAAAAAAAAGCCTACAAATGTATTAAATTCAAGTGAATAAATTCCTTTCCATTTTCATTCCCGTCGCTGCCGACAGATGGCAGCACCACTGCTCCAGATGATTTGGTTTCTCAGCAGTGAGGGATTTTAGAATGAAAATATCTCTAAAACTATTGAATTAACAGAATAAGTGTACGCAGAAAAAATTATCAGTTTTCGAAGCTATTTCCAAATATGTAACATTTATGTACTTTCATGAAAAAAAAAATTACACCGTTTCCTGTATATTTGTCGGCCATTTTTTTTTCGAGGATCGGTGCCCGCCCGGATGAGTTACGGTCACGTGATCTCTCGACTTCCACTCGTCTCTTTATTAGTATAGATACTTAAAATGGTCACTAGGACATAAAACCTGTTGTTGATTTATTTGAATCCCACCACTGGGTGGGGGTGCCAGTCTTCAACAAGTTTCTAGCTGAATACTGGGCACGATAAAGAATTTGTACGCTTCCGAAGAGTAAAACAAAACTATTGTGTACTGCGAGGCATTAGCGTAACAAATCATCTTAATTCCTCAATTATGCATGTCTGTACTTAGTAAAGCTGAACAAAGAAGAACGTGCATATGAATTTATAAATTATTGAGAATTAATTTTAATATGCCACTGTTAAATATTCAAACTTCAGAAAATGCTGATGATCCGGGTATGAAAAATCCCGGCACGCTGGTTAGTGAAAGGTAGTTTAAATCAAAATAAGAGCATCAGATCCAGGTACTTTGAACTCACGTCAGTTTTTGAATAGGACAATGGTTTACTTTGTACGCCAATGAGTGCTGCATCAGAAGAGGCATTCTATAATTAGGTTTCCCATCTAGTCTCATTTCCTCATCGCACCGCCAAGATAATCATGTCGTCGAAAACTTCGACTCTGGACAACGCTTAGTTAACATCTTCCTACCTCTAGTCACTATGATCTCTCAAAGAGGTCTTTCCGATTAAGAGATTTTAATTCAGCCGTCTCTGAAGACTTGCCAATTTTTAAGCGAATCTCGCGCATAAGGGGAGTCCAATCCGTGAACTTTCTAACAGTACTGCTGCAACATTGACTGTTGGCTTCGAGAACGACGGAACGGCGGCAGTTTTTCACGGATTTAAGGCTGTTGTGTTCTAACCCTATTGCCTTCGCTCACCTCAGTGTTAACCTATGGAGAAAAATTTGCGACTGTTTACAGCTACATAAACGCTGATAATCTATATATATAAAACAGTTCCGTAACTGACTCATTCATTCACTGACTGACATACAACGCACAGACCAAACCGCTGGACCTAAAGGGCTGAAATTTTGCATGGCGATTCTTCTTATGGTGTAGGGGTGCACTAAGAAAGATTTTTGAAAAATTCTTCTTAGATTTTTTTAAATTAAATTTTAAAGCTGTTTTTGTAACTTTTTTTAAGTTTGCATTTAAAATAATAATTTGAGAGTTATAAAATTTATATCACGAGAAAGATCATAAAAATACCTTTAAAATGAAATCTTTTTCGAACCTTTACCTCGATTTTCTGAATTTTGGTGAATTTTTAAAGATTAATTTTTAGAATTTAATTTATTAAATGCTGATCACGTGATTTCTTTTTCTGGTACTTTCAATAAATTTATCGTCACGTGCGTAACAACTAAATAGACGAAAAAAATATTTTTTTCTCTTTCTAATGCAGCAGTCGATTGGATATTATCCAAAAAAAATGCATATCCCTTACGATTTTTTTATAAATATATATATATAGATAGATATATATTTTACATCAATTGTATACATTGATCATCGCATTTATTATAAATATATATATTTATTTTTTGGCATAAATTGCATACGTTGCCGTTGTATTTAATTTGAATGTACTCCGTAGCGAAGCGAGGGTTTTCAGCTAGTAATCAAATAAAAATGGTGTTTTCAGATAGCCTGAACTTTTTCTGCACCTTGCAACAGGGTTCATTTTATGAATTTGGCCACCAAAGGAATTTACGAGCGTTTAAAACACACTAACCAGATTTTTTTCCCCCGAATAATTTAATTTTTAAAATATTATTTGCACTTAAAAAAATGAAAAATGTCCCAAGGTGTAAAATTTCTTTCTCTATTACGGAGTACAATTTTTTAAAAAACATCTTTAAATCCAAGTCCGCAATCCTCGGACAAATTTTCTTCATAGGTTAACACTGAGGTGAGCGAATCCAATAGGGTTAGTACACAGCAACTTTAAGTGAGAAACTTCAATAATGGGCCCAGCAGCGTGGTCTAGGCGTCAAACCGCCATGTTTGATTACTAAAGAAATCCCTGAAACTTAGCACTACAGTTTCGAACAATGGAACAGTACTTGGAAGATGAGAGCTTCAAAAGTGGATACTTTATGCGTTCAAGAATGTTGACAAATACTAAATTAACAGATAATTAGTACCAAAACTACCGACAAAATATGAGGAATTAAAAATCCTTAAAATATTTAAAATAAATAAACAAAACTATATTTTTTGCTTATTTATAAGGCATTAATAAGCGAAAAACCTGCACAGATTATCTACGCATAGTTGAACCTCGCAAAATTATTGATAAGTTGTTAGAAACTACATTAGGCAAAATCATTGACTCTTTAACTGGCTGTTCAAAATAACGTTAAAATAGCAAAATGATTATATTAATCTGTTAAGCCATTCCTTTCAGAACATCAAACTAAATAGTCGTTAAATCATCGAATAACTAAGTAGCAAATTCCTGTTTTTTTTTTCTCCATGATAAAGATGCAAACAAGGGATATCAAACAAAGAAGAAAAACATATCCGAAATGGCACCACCCACAGTCCAATTAGAATGCAATTGATTTTTGCTGAACAGTCAAGCCACTTCTATATTTTTCTAGTTCATTGCGTCATCAGCGCATGCCTTGTAAAAAATATTTTAAGATTTTTTTATCCACGCTTCTTTCCAAAAACTTTCACGGCTATTGTGGAATTAGTCCTCACGAATCGTTAGGTTGGTTTTAAGTTGGACTCCTCCTTTGTCCCTCCTTGAACATTTAAACTTTTTTCAATGAGCAGATGAACAAAACCGCAAGCTAATTTTGTGAGCTCTTTTAGGATGAATGGATTTTTCCGTCCCGATGGCTGTATTTGTGACGAATAGTCTCAATGTTTTAATAAGAAGAATGTTAACAGAACTTAAACAGACGTCAGTTGGTTGGTTTGCTTCAGAGCGCTAATGTCAAGTTTCGCTACACAAGGGCTGATTAGACCACGTATAGTTTAAAGGCGATTCTGAACTGCTACAGCGTGATTATTGGGCTACATCAACGCCAACAATGAGATTTGAACCCACAGGAATGCCAATGCCCCAGAAAGTCAGTCATTAACCAGCTGTATACAGCTGATTGATATACTTAAATATCCGAGGCTGTGACAAGCCGGATGATGGCCGAATGGCTAGGGCGCTGGCATTGCTACCAGAATCTATGAGTTTGAATTCCACTGATGCCATGGACGTTTGTAGCCGTTCGGAATTAGCTTTAAGCAGTAGGTCCCCCGTCTAATTAGCCCTCGTGTACCAAAAGTTGACCTTAGCGCACCAAACCAAACCAAACCTAGGCTGTGATAAACTCTCGCATGCCGTGAACCTTAGCTTAGACCGCTTATTTTATGCTGTATTATCATAATCCTACAAGTTAAATGACGCAAGATTGTATTAACTTTTTTATATTTATATTACAAAGGTAATACACGTTTTCGTCGAAAAGGAATAGCTTACATAAATACAACTGTATTACTATCATCAGACAACTGAACACGGACTTCTTTCAAAAATAGAAAGAAAAAAAGCATGTAGTAAACGTTTTCCCATTAACTTCATCATAATTCATTCCTTGCCCAAACTTCTTTAGAATGTCTACACCTTTGAGCTGGTTTCCATCAGCAACAAAACGTTCACGGCTGAACAAAAAACGGTACGATGATAATTAACATCCTGCTTTTTTGCTTCTTCTAAACTGATATTAGGCGCACTGATGCAATCACGGCAAGTTTCTATAAACTGGAATAAAAATGGATAGAGTAATGTTGACTGGATAATTGAATCATGTAGTTTTAAGTTCGTTCATCACCTACGGCAAGGGATGGAAATTAAATTATAAGATTTTGGGTTAGAATTTGGTCTCGGAATAGTTTTCGTTCGTATGCGTTCTAAAATTTCAAAGATTCGTCTTTAGATACTGATGCTCAAATCTTGCAGATAAAGTGAAAGTAGTGACGTAAACCAGTGATTCGAGGATAGCAAAAAATTTCATTTTCGAAAGACATCGATATGTACACCCCATCAGGGCCGCCCAGAGACTTTACGGGGCCTGGGGCAAACTTCTGTTGGGGGCCCCAAGAAATCTGATTAATCGAATAATTTAAATTTTTTTTTTTGGGGGGGACCCTTTTTTCAGGAGATTATTTTGAATTTTGAAGTACGGTACAAGTTTCAGATTTTTCTTTCGGAGGAAATCTAATAAATAAATTTTTTTTTAATTTTTGGGGCCCCTCCGGCAGTTGGGGGCCTGGGGCAAAGTGCCCCAGTTGCCCCCTCTCCCCTCTGAGCGGCCCTGCACCCCATAACCAAAAAAAATCGACCTACCAAGGTTTGGTTTAGGGCACTACGGTCAACTTTTTGCTACACGAGCGACCTACCAAGGAGTTGTCCGATTGCGACAAAAATTTGTGGATGTGTAGAACAGGCACAGAAACAAAAAATAATTAACATTTCAGAACAATTGAATGATTTATCCAAGAGTTTGATCGTTACAAAGTGAGGAAGTCGATACGAGTTGGTCCTCCTCTCGCCTGGATGCAAGCTGTTACTCGGCGTGGCATAGACTCATAAAGTTTTTCGGATGGTGTCCGGTGGTATTTCTTGCCAAATTGTTTCTTGCCAAACTGCCAAATTGTGCCAAATTGTCTCTTTTGGCAAGAAATTGTCCGGCGGTATTTCTTGCCAAATTGAGACAAATTGGCAAGAGTCAAGAAAGACAATTGACTCTTGCCAATTTGTCTTTCTTGACAAATTGTTGACAAACTGTCAGGCTAAATCAGTAACATTCCGGGGTAGTTGCAATCGCCTTTCCGCCACGACCTAAATGTGCTCTATGGGGGAGAGGTCAGGCAAACTAGCTGGCCGAAGAAGCGTTCGGCCTTGAAAGCAATTCATAGCAACACGTAGCATATGTGGCCGAGCCTTATCTTGTTGTAAAGTAAGTCCGGGGTATCGCAAGAGGAACAGCAACAAAATGGGCCGAAGGATGTCGCCTACGTACCGCTGTGCTGTAAGTGTGTCACTAATGACTACCAAAGGGGGTCCGAATATCGAAGAAAATGCCTCCCCCCCAGATCACAAAGCCCTGTTGTGTGGTGTGCGATCGTAAGGGCAGGATCCCACGCTGTCCTGGACGTCTCCAGACACGTCTTCGGTGGTCGTCAGGACACACGGGACTCGTCACTAAAGACTGGAAACGGGACTTCTCGCTAAATACTAAACATCTCCAGTCAGCGCAGTTCCAAACAGATCAAGTTAAGCACTACTGTAATCGGACTTGATGGTGTACAGGCGTAAGTGGTAAGCGGCGTGACGGTCGGCGCGAGCCGTAGATTCCGCTCTCTCAGTCGTCTGCCAATGGTCATGTCGGACACTTATGTGCGGGTCCCATGTCGGATGGACGAACCAGCTGCTGTGATCGCTGATCTGACAATCGATCTGCCTTTCCGCTCTTTTGTGGTCCTAGGTCGACCGCTGCCGTCCTGAGACATACATCTGCCGTTGTTGACCCGCTCTTTCCAGCTTCGTCTAATAGCTTCATATCGAGCGATTCTTCGATTTGCCCAACCAGCTTCTTTCAATCCGATGACACGACCTCTTTCGAACTCTGAAATATGCTCGTAATGAGCACGAATCCTTCGGCCGGAAATTACTTCAGTCGACGTAAGATATCCGCAGTCGAAATGCAACAGTAATTTTGAACATCAGATCGAGAATCGCTCCTTATATGCACCTGCTGGATGCGCATTTTTGATGCGCTGGAGAACTCTCGCTATTCAATCGATGGACACCAAATTTTAATCTTTTGCATGTTCAGTCGAAACATCTTTGCATGCGAAATTTCATTACAATTGGACAACTCCTTGGTGCGTCGATTTTTGTTCGTTTGTTTTGTTATAGAGTGTGTGTTTATATATAATAGAAAACCTACCTTACCAGCCTTTCATACCTACCTTACCAGCCTTTCATACCTACCTTAACAGTGCCATTTAAAACTGCTACCTTCAATTTCCAGTTATCGTGATCGGTCACTGCCTGCCCAGTGAATTCAGTTGTCTAGTTTCTGTATAGACTTGTATTTGTTTTCAACGTTTCTGGTGAAATGTCTCTTTTAGATACAAATGCAACGCACTCCACTAAAGACGCTGACTAGATAAGCTGTTCAAATTGGTCTTTTTATACACGAGTCCCCCCCCTCAATTTTCGACTCTTATTATCAGGTGACAAAATGCATGGGAAACGCCCTGGTGGGATGGGACACAATTGTAGATTTATGCATGCATATATTTGTAGTTGTGGCCCCACCCAAGATGGCGTTTTTCTTTTATGAATCTAGTCACCCTAAATTCAAGCACCCTAAATTTTGTACCGTAATCTGTGATCTTCTTTAAGCATCCAAAATATTGTACCGTAATCTGTGATAGACGAAGTTTCTTTCAGTTGTGAGCTGGATGACTGAACTTTGACAGTCACCAGTAAACATTGGAATTATTTTCCTTCCAGCGTACTTATCGGCTATGCCTGTAACAAGGACGAAACCTAGGCTGCTGATACACTGGAGGTGTATAAATTTAGTTTCCAGGGTTCAGTAAAATATACTTTGGACTCTCTATGACTCTTTTTGTAAAGTAAAAACCCATGAACGATTATTTAGATACAAATTTGAAGGACTAAATGACTACTCTAACTAACAAGCACACACACATATATATATATATATATATATATATATGTGTGTGTGTGTGTGTGTGTGTGTGTGTGTTTGTTTTAGTTAGTTAGTTAGTTAGTTAGTTAAGGATTAATTAGAAAATAATAATACTTAAGAAATTTACAGGGGGCTTCAAAATAACTAATTTCTAGCACTAAATCTCATTAATTATCGTATTTCGAAACGTGCCGAGAGACGGGAAATTCCCTTTTTGAACGAACAAAGAGCGAGTTTATTAATAGAGTTGAATGAATGGCCTTGGGGAAAACCAAAAAGGAGAATCGTGAGCATCATTGCGTGGGGAGTTGTTTTTGGAGTTCAGACTGGGTTTCGCGCGAAAATTAATTGCAGACTAAGCAAAGATTCTTCTAGATTGTTCAGCAGACGCCATAATGAGCATGCGCGATAAGGTTAGACGCCTTGAGGAACGGTACTTTCGCGGACCGATGGGATTAAGTCGTTGAAAGCAGACGTGCGCTAGCCAGGTCCGCGGGTTTTGTAAAATGGCGAGCGCTACGATGTGCGCTTCTTTGAAACAGTGGTTGTTAATAGATGAAGCAATAAATTTGGTTAAATCGAACTGATGTGTGTCTCCTTCCACTACGCCATCGGACCACCATCGACTGCAACCTAAATTAAGAGGTGTTCGAACAACATCGTTTAACAAACGGGCGTGAAACGAAGCACGGCATGAGCCGTCAGAGAAGTGGACTTTCAGGGAAACTAATGTCGAGCTCACCGCACTTTGGATAGCACCCAGGCGCGAAAATTTTGTTAGGAGTGATACATTTAGATCAAGCGATTTCATTAAAAAAAATTTTTTTTTAATTCAACGATGGCAACGAATTCAACAGAACAGGACTTAAAACAGAAATTACACCTCGATGATAGTATGTTAGACCAAACTGAAGCTCATGAAGAAAAAGAAACCAGTAAACATGAGAATGAAACTGAAGAAAATGTGAAGAAACAAGCTGCTGGCAGTGCGCAAACTGAAAACAGATAGAGCGAAAAATGTATGGAAAAAAAGAAACAGTGATATACAATTAAAAATCCCCAAGTTCGATAGCACAAAAAGTAAGAATATTCTCCCGTGGATAAATATGTTTGATGAGAAAAGCAGAGTTCTGGGATTAGATGACAATTGGAAAAAAGAAAACTTAATTAATTTCGTGGGTGATGAAGTGTAACCTCACCACCTTGGAAATTTTCCTTTGCAACCGAATAGAAGAGGGAAACTGAAAATCCGAGAATTCAGGAAATTGATGGAGGATACTACTGTAAGGCCATTTTTTTGTGATACCTGTGACAAAGCATTTGTAACTGAAAATGAGTTAAAGGACCAATTAATGAAAAATCGTAATGACACGAGAGAAGATGCTAAACGGAATGTTTTAGAGTTACAGGAAGAGAATAAAAAAACAATTCAATAAGAAGAGAAAGAGATCTAATCTCTATAAGTTAAATGATCTCGTCGCAATCCAGCGAACTCAGTTTGGGACAGGTTTAAAAGTAAGACAAAAATTTTATAGTCCTTACAGAATCACAGCTGTAAACTCAAATGACCGATATGATGTTGTAACAGTTGGGTGTCATCACGGACCTCACAAAACTTGCACTGCCGCCGACCGTATGAAGTCGTGTGTCAGATGTTTTGGAATAGTATATTCCAGAAAACTTTCAGTTTGCTATCCAGGAATCGGATACTTTTTTTCTCTTTTTATATTTTTAGGTTCATCGGTTTCTGACAGCCGAGGACGTCTGGGTTGCAGGATGGCCGAACATGTGGGAATTACACTCTTGTGGCAACACGGATGACGCACCGCTTGAGCTAACGAGTTGCAAATCAACCGCTGGTGCTGAGCGGGCGGAGACAATGGAACGCACGCTATGTTTACCTTCACTGAGTGCTGCACGCTGTGTTTTTATCTTTACTGAGTGCAGACTGCATGCTGTTTTACCTTGCCCACGCTAAACGAGCGTTAATGTCATGCCAGATGGACACTGATATTCTGCGATTTTCTTATTGTGATAATCTGTTTGAACATAAGTTGTAAATGGCTTTTGTTTGATTAAATATTAGTCAAGAATACGTGTTATTGCATTTCGATATTTCAACCGTGGGAATAAATTCATTCATTCATTCATTCTCTCTCTCTCTCTCACACACACACACTGTGCTCGATTTCTAGAAATAGAGGTGCCGGAACTGTAAAACCCGTATCACACTGAAGTATTTGGTGAAACTTTAAGCTTTTCGTCAAGCATTTCTCCTCGCGGAGTGTCTGTGAAGGGTTGCTAGAGTTTGACAAACGGATTCGCAAACCGAAGCGGACGGGTTACCGTACCAATCCTGTTATCGACCATTAGGCTTTAGGCATAGCATACAAATTTCTTAGCGCATGTATTACGAATCGATTGCTCACTCGGACATAACCTATTCAAATCATGGCTCCATCCAATTTTATGAGCATATCATCTAAAAAAACGATATGTGCTAAAATAATTTGCCTTACAGCAGCATTAATTGCAAGAAGAAAAAAATCTGAAAGAAAAATTTGGACAAGGGAATGGTTAAAAAAAAGAAATAAACTAGGATGTTATGAGAATTTGATGAGGGAACTGGCACTTCAGGTAAGATATTTTCTTTCAAATTTTGCTAGAATTAATAAATTATTATAGAAATAATATTTATAGAATTATTATGCAGAATATTTGACCCTTCTTTAAGTCCCCTAAAAGAGGATTATTTCTTTTTCCCCCAACTGTTTGGTTTTAGTGAAATGTTTGAAAAGGTTGCTGTAATATCTTGCTCATAGAAATTTTCTATACATGAAATACAATTATGAAAAATTAAACATATCTTATTTTTTTAATACTAGGATACTGAAGGCTATAGAAGGTGGATTAGGATGGATACAGCATCTTTTGAGTATTTGCTTGAAAAAGTATTACCTTTGATACAAAAAAGAAATACACAAATGAGACACAGTATTCCTCCTGGTGAACGTTTGGCACTCACTCTCAGATATTTAGCTACAGGTAAAGATATAGACTTTTTATAAACATTGCTTTTTTTTAAATCTTAATATTGATATTAAAGACTAGTACAAGATTATCATTATCATGATTTAATGAATATGATGGGCAGGACTGTAGAATATAAACACAGTCGCATACAATAAAGTATAAGTAGGATTAATTATTTTAGGTAGTATAAATATGGTCGATACTAACATACACATGTACTTTTACATATTCTAGTGTATTTCGGTTTTAATACTTTGATTTATATAATATATATTATGGCAATCTATTTTAATCAAATTTGTTGCTGATCGATAATTACCCCAGAAGTGACCAAGTTGGTCACACAAAATCTATAATCATGAAATTGGCAAATGTATTTGCATTAAAATAAGCATTTTATTATGTGGGTGCTTACTGTGCAAAAATTGAAAATATTATATTTGATAGTTAATTAATATAATATAGTAGACTCTCTTTAATTCGCAAGCACTTATAATCCACACATCATAACAGATGTAAACATTGAAATTTGATGTTAAGTTTCAATGCCAATCATTGACAATTCAATAGCTAGCATGTAAAAATATATATTGTGACATTTTTTTAAAAATCATTAATTGTATATTTGAATAAATTCAAATAAAATCATTGTACAATATTTATTATAATATTTCTGTTATTTTAATTTGTCATTAATTGTAAAAAAAAACTGTTGATTGGTTTTACTTACAATTTTCAAAACATAAACAATAGAATGACCTATAATCCACACTAGCATTGGTCCCAAGCTGTGTCGATTACAGAGAGCCTACTGTAATTAGATGTTAGATTTGGCATGTTAGGCACATTAGAAACTGATGTTTTATTGTTTATGTTTTCTGTACTATTCTGTTTTGAACAAAATTACTATGACAGATCTTTAGATGAAAAAATACACCTATGGATCATTAAAAGAGAATTGCTAAAATGTTTTTCTTTTAAGCATTACCTGTGTCTGATTCTTTACTGACAGTATTTATCTTTATTTTTCAGGTGAAACGTGGCAATCATTAAGTTTTCACTTTCGCATTGCTCAAAACACCATTTCTGGAATCTTGCCACTAGTATGCAAGGCAATTTTTACAGTTTTAAAAGATGATTATCTAAATTGCCCCAGTAATGAAACTGAATGGAAAGCATTAGCTGCTGACTTCAATAGAATGTGGAACCTGTTCCATGGCAAGAGCAAATGTGCAATTTACATTGAATTTAATTTTTAATAAATGTACCTTGTTCAAAGTTAAGATTGAAAATTTTTTTGTTCTGTATAACTTGTAAATAATAACTACACTGGTTTCAATTATGAAAACAGCATACGAAAACTTAGTCTCAAAAGAGGGGTTAGAACGACCATTATTATTTTATTATTTTATGTTAGAACATAACTTTGCCAAGTACCAAAATAATTTGATTTCTTTTTTCTGTACCCATATAAATTGGGTTACCCATATGGATCTGATCTTTTGTGGTACAAATGGAAAGATTAGTTTCTAGCAACATTCTTAGCACAAAAAAGTGTGAAATAAAAAAAAATTCAGATAAATTACATTCAGATTTTAGTACAGCTCATATTCAAAATATTAGAATAATTACATTACATAAAATACTAACACAATATTAAAAAAATGGACATCTACGAAAAGGTTAACTCTCAGATATATCAATAAATTTTGGAATAGTATCATAAATAAATAAATGGAAAATAATTTCTTATTACTTTTTCTCAGTTATTATAATTTTTTGAATCTGAGCTGTATGCTACTGCTATATATTTTTCAAATGCCAAAATACCTATAAATACCAGTTATATGCAACATACCAGCTATTTGTAAAATTAAATTATGGTCAATGAAATCAATGAAATGAAACATGAAGTAAAAAATTTATTTAAAAAATTATTTATTATTATTAAAAAATTATTTATTATTCAAGTCTGCCATTCAATATTTATTGATAACACCTTGGATTTCAACTCTTGCCTTTTCTTTTAAGTTTACATCTTTTAAACTTTTAAATGTACATCTCAGATAATTAAAAAAGGCATCATCGACATTGTCTTTATCCTCATTTATAGATGCCATTAATTTCTTGACTTGCTCCAACGTGCTGGATATTTGCTTATCCACACTTTCCCCCCCCCTTTTTTTAGGGGGAATTAATGAAGTTTCCATCACTTTCCTTTTATTGGTCTGGGGGCTATTCATTACTGCATTTTCATTGACTGCAGTAACCGATTCTTGGGTAAATTCCCCAAATTCACTCTCTGTATCCTGTAAAAAATAGACATTAAAATGGAATATTGAAATGCAATAATAAATTAAAAAATGAGAGCTGTGATCAGGGTTCCAAAATATCGAAAATATCCGATATTTTGATATATATCCAATATTTTCAAAATTGTCAACTTATTGCTGATGATAAATATTTACAGATTTAATACAACTTAAACACCAATACATATTACACATTATATATAAACTAATATAAAACATTATTCTAATATAAAATAGTACTTAATTTTATATATATAATTATAAATAAAATTTTTTTTTCTTTTTTTAAAGCACTTGTAACAAAATTTTAAGTTAAACATTTTTCTCTTTCAAAACACAAATTATAAAACTCTCAAATTTTAAGAATGTTTTATTTCTTTAACAAAACTTTAACACAAAATGAAATTTATTTATTTTTGTTCAAAAATTTAAACAAAAATGTAAGTGTTATTATTGTTGTTATTCAGTTGCATGTAAACTGAATGTTTACTATCATAAGTGATCCATAAGTTCGTAAATTTAGCATACCATAAATACTAGTGTCAGTACAGTAAATCAATGCAACCACAATACTTAAAATCTTAGCATTAAAAATATCTCTTGCATTATTGAACAATAATGATAAAGCAGGGTAGACTATTAATGGCTTTCAATACAATTAACTTTGTTAAATAAGAAGTTATTACTACATGATTAAAAATTCTGATTGATTGTTTTCCGAATACAGAAAAAAAAATTGTAACTTGTTTCAGTGCAATATCCTATGCACGAAGATTATTTCTGTTGACAAACATTGGCGAAGTTTGGCGATAAAAATGACAATTGATATGAATCCATATCAATGATCCGAAAAGTTCCGAAAGATCCACAATTAAATAGAATTATTTTGAAATTATATAAAACGTGGCAATACTATAAATAATTATTAAGTTGTTACGGATAAGAAATGTATAAAAGACATGCAAAATCTTACTTACCGCTAGATAAGAAGATTGGTAATGAGGCCATTTCTCACTCATTATCTCCCCTATCTCTTTACAAGTCAACCGCTTTAACGTCCTTTTCTTGTAATTGTAATGACTGTGGTTCCACAGATTTCACGAATTGTAACTTCGTCGATGAAATAATTTAAAATTTCTTCTTTAGTCCACGGATCCGTGTTGGCGGCCATATTTTATTCCTTGCTCGATCGCGAGTCACGTGAGCCAAAAACCTGCCCTGCTATTGGACAATTATGTGCAACACAAGCTTTTCGTGAAACTTTTCCCATGTAGAATGGGAAAAGTTGCAGTTAAAGATTCATAGAAAAACACTCTATCACACAGTATTTTAGTGCAACAGTTGCAGGTAAAACAGGTTTAGTGAAACAGTTGCGCTAAAAGCTTGTGCTAAATCTTTAGTGTGATACGGGCATGTGTGTGGAGAGTAATCCAAATTATTGGTCTGAAAAAAATAAATCTTTTGTTATACAAAAACTTGAACAGTTTACTTATTTTCAAACTTTATTTTGCAAAATAAGTACAAAAATGTGTTGTAGTAAAGTAAAAGTTATTAAATAAATGTTTTTAACTATCGTAATTTTTTTTCCTAAAGACAGGTACCGGAACGCCGTTCTGGCACGTTCCGCCTCAAATCGAGCCCTGTGTGTGTGTGTATACATACATATATATATGGTAAATAGGTTTGAAACTGGAATTCATTCATAGGATTGATGCTATAACTCAGATGTTTTCAACCGATGCTCCACCGGTTCTTAACCGGTGGTTAGAAATGATTGAAAAGAAGTTTTTTTCGAATAATTCTAAAAATTCCTGCATTTTTTTCCGTTTCCTGACGTTTTGATCATGAAAAAAATATCCCTGCTCTGCTTAATAATCGATAATACATTTTCAGTAACACAGAGTCGCAGCCATTTTACAACTAGTAAAGCAAATGCTAGCTCAAAAATTTCATTATTTAAAGTTTCGATGGGCTTCTATGTTCGGTATCAAGTTTTCTTTTACGTTAAATTTGCCGTTATTAAGTTTTACGTAACTTTTTGTTTTTAAATTGTTGAGCTTGAGAGGCACGACTTACCAATTATAGTACTTGGGTAATCGTTACTTTGCTATGTCCTCGCATTGTGAAAAAATTCGAAAATAGATACTTAATTCTAATATTACTTCTTTCTAATATTTCTTTTTCAAAAATCCATCCAAAATTTTTCATTGTTAATATGTTTGAAAAATTTTCATGGTTTGAAGCAACTATGGTAAGTTGAGAGCGGTATGGCCAACTATTTTTACACGAG
This sequence comes from Dolomedes plantarius, assembly GCA_907164885.2. Lineage (NCBI taxonomy): Eukaryota > Metazoa > Arthropoda > Arachnida > Araneae > Dolomedidae > Dolomedes > Dolomedes plantarius. The sequence continues at coordinate 168,997,519 of OU015495.1, read as the reverse complement.
GGCTAATTAGACCGGGATCTACGGTTTAAAGCCGATTCCGAACGATATCTTCTAGGGCGCTGGCTTTCGGTACCAGAATCAATGGTTTCGGGCCCCACTGTTGGCATAGATGTCTGTAGCCGTTCGGAATCAGCTCTAGATCCCGGTCTAATTAGCCCTCGTGTAGCAAAAAAAAAAAAAAAAACCGTAGTGTTCTTAACCATACCAAACCAAACCAAACCGAACGATAAAAAACATACCTCCCAACGGTGGGACCCGAATCCATAGTCTATGAACCGAATACCAGCGCCCTAGCCATTCGGCTCTCCCCCTGCCTTGGAGCAATCATAGCGATTAACATTTTAATAGCAAAGTTTTTAATTGAAAATTGGTGCTTCAGGTTTACTTTATACCCACTGTATACCGATTTATCTATATACAGTTGGCTCTCTGTTTAACGACTCTCAAGGGACCGTGAAAAATCGTCCTTAAGTAGAGATCGCCCTTAAACAGAATTTGTGAGAAAATAACATTTCCCATAGCATCGGAGGGGCAGGGTCTGGGAAATATCGTCTTTAAACAGAGAGCCAACTGTATATAAAACAGTTCCGTAACTGACTGACTGACATACAACGCACAAATCAGACAGCTGGACCTAAAGAGATGAAATTTTGCATGGCGATTCTTCTTATAGTGTAGGGGTGCACTAAGAAAGATTTTTGAAAAATTCTTCTTAGATTTTTTAAATTAAATTTTTAAGCTGTTTTTGTAACTTTTTTTTAAAGTTTGCATTTAAAATAATAATTTGAGGGTTATAAAATTTATATCACGAGAAAGATTATAAAAATTCCTTTAAAATGAAATCTTTTTCGAATCTTTACCTCCATTTTCTGATTTTTGGCGAATTTTCAAAGATTAATTTTTAGAATTTAATTTATTAATTGCTGATCAAGTGATTTCTTTTTCTGGTACTTTAAATTAATTTATCGTCACGTTCATAGCAACGAAATAGAAAAAAAATATTTTTTTTTTCTTGCTAATGCGGCAGACCATTGGAAATTATCTAAAAAAATATTAAAACACAGTAAAAGATATGTTCTTCAAACTGTACTATATTCTTTAGTATGTTCTATTAGATTTAATTTGAATATTTTTTCTACATTATTTTGTCTATAAAAATATCCGTTACGATTTTTTTATATATATATTTTTTCGTTTTTTTTACATCAATTGCATATAATGATCGTTGAATTTATTATAAATATATTTAAACATATTTTTGGCATTAATTGCATACATTGACCGTTGTATTTAATTTGAATGTACTCCGTAGCGAAGTACGGGTTTTCAGCTAGTCTACCTGTATAATTTTATGTAATTCTATATTGGCTCGTATCGTATATTATTTCGTATTATTTTTGAGCAGGTATTAACTAAAAATTTAGTTTAAAATGTATATTTAAGAGGGTCCAAGATACATTTAAATTTTTTTTTATAGAGTTAAAATTTTGATTTTTTTTTTTTTGTAATGGTTAACCATATAATTTGTAAACAAAATCACATCATAAAACTTCTCATAAAGTTTTTAAAAATTTTAAATTAAAAAAAAATTGAGGTAATTTAAAATCGTTTTAACTCGAAATATTATTTGTCGTATTTCAAAATTATTTCATTTAATTAATCAGAAATACAGTGATCTCCGCTTATAAGAATCACATTTGTTATTACTGTTTTTGATTCTTATAAGCGGTTGATTCTTATAGCCGAAATTTAGGTTTTTGGACAGGAACACATACAACTATATATACATATATTAGATAATTTACCATGAAATACTCTTTAATTTACGTTAATTATCTTTTATTAAAATTATTTTTTATAATTTTAAAAATAAAACTTAATTTCTAGACCTCTAAGTAGATTACACATCATTATAGTAAGAGAAGAAAAAAATCCAATATTTGCTACAACATACCTGCTTAACAGTTTTAACATTTCAACTACAGGAAGGGAGCAAGAAAAAGTTTTCTATGGTAGTTTCACGTAATGAAGTTTTCAGGAGGCTGTTTCAATACTCTTTCAATACTAATAGTCTCAGACGAAGATTCACCCTCTAGCTTACGTTTCACGGTTTGATAACGTGCTGAATCTACTAATATAACGTTTGCCTAAGTGATAGTGGACACTTAGCCGAAGATTTATGTGTTTTAGGGTCCAGGAAGCCACAACCAGGATGTGGGGGAAAAAAGTCCCTATTTTTTTTTGTCAGTGGAGAAAAGTGAAATCGGACCCGGACGGGTAAAGATGCCCCGGGTCAAGCTAATAGGACAGTGTTGTGCTAAAGCGTTTAAGGCGAAACTATTACGTTATGTCTAACAAAGAAAGGGATGAATTTTACGACTATATTCCATCCCATCTTATCAATCTTTTTTTAAAATAAAAGAAAGAACTTCGTGCCTTTTGAGGGTTTAAGTGGCTTTTTTTTTTAAATGAAAGGAAAGCGAAGCGTGTAAACTGATTCTTAAAACCGGTGGATTGATTCTTTAAAGCGAAATTTTTAACATGGAAATAATACATTTGTTTTTGTTTTCGCGATATTCATTCTTATAAACGATTGATTCTTATAACCACTGATCACTATAAGCGTTGGTTACTGTATATGTTTTAATTTTGATTCAACATTTTATTAAATATTAATTTTTAAAAAATTAAATATTCAGAGTAAAATTTTCAAAAAGAATGATGTAACTTATTTTTAAAAAATCATATTTCCAAAAGTAAATATTTTTTATAATTTGCTGAATCAAAATTTAAGTAAAATAATTGGAAAAGACATTTTCCAATTTGAACAATTTATCTTTAACGGTTCTAGACTTACAACAATTTAAAGACAAGAAATGATGAAAAAAAACCATCATGCAGAAAAACGCATACACAAGGACTGGCTGCTATTAGATTGCTGCAAAAAAAATTAATATCTGCTGTTCTAATTAAGATAGAAACATGAATTAAACGTCATTTAAAGCGGAAAAAACAAAAAAATGTTTAATGCAATAATTTTTTATTCCTATATAAATTTATATAGGGGTCCAAGGAAATTTGAAGAATTTTGTGTCCTGGACCCACTTAAATGTTATAATCACGCACTTATAAAAAGAAAAAAAGCAGGAAAACACCAATCTATGTCACTGGTTTTATACTTATTAAAAAATAAATAAATAAATCTTCTTTGTAACATAATTTTATTGAAAATTACATCCGGCGTACAAACATTTTCCATGGCATGAAGTTCATGAGTATCAAGTTTGGCCAACAGATTGTTGTTTTTGGTCAATTGCTTCCGTGAAACGACTGTTCCATCTCTCTGCGATCACACATGACATATATATCAAAGACATCTGGTGACTGTTTTAAGTACTAACTATAAGGTTAATTCGTTAAATTTTTAAGGTTAAAAAAAAGACATTATTAAATAACATTCGCTTTTAAAACAAATTTCGATCCTAAAATAAGAACCTAATTGTGAGGAGGGGAAAACTGCTTAGAAAAATAAGTATGAACTGGAAATAAAATTTTACGTAAATTTGTTGTTGTTGTTTCTAATGCCCCCTGGTCGGAATATGTTCCAAACCGGGTTCATATAGGCTAGCGGGCTGAAGGGTGTGGTTCCGATTTTATAATGGCACCACAAGAGTGGCACTCCGATTTAGCCAGGTGCCACACCAATTTTGACCGAGCACCCCCAGGGGTAACATCTGGGGGAATCATGCCCTCTCCTATCCTCTCTGACCTCATACAGGGACTTTCCGGTTTACGGATTTAACGTACCCATATATCCGATCTAGACACGAAGGTATTTAATAACGCTTGCAGGATTCAATCCGAACACCCTGAGCCGACGCGCTACCACTAGGCGCGTGGGATAAGAATGAAATCTTGATAAGATTTGCAAATATATTTTTTTTCTAAAACAAAAGTAATTTCTTTATTATTTTTTTCATTTTGGATAGCAAACACTTTTTAGAGCTCGCAACTCGATGGTAGCAGTGTAACGGAAATTAGTTGTATTTTTCATATGTAGAGGGCGGTAGTCGTCCAGTGTCTTATGTGAATTCAAAATTGTTTTGTTTTTAATATTCTTCAGTGTAAAAAAGTTTCTTTCTTGTTGAACCACCGAGCTTGAGTATGGACGTCCGATTAATGGATGATCATATAATAAAGGAATATTAACTAGAAACTCCGATCTAGACACGAAGGTATTTAATGGCGCTGGCAGGATTCGATCCGAGCATCCTGAGCCGACATCTGGTAAACGTCACATTTAGTTAGCTGTCGTGCAAATATAATTATTTTTTCTAAAACAAAAACAATTTCTTTATTTTTTTTCTTTCTGGATAGCAAACACTTTTTAGAGCTGGCAACTCAATGGTAGCAGTGACCTTTGATATGCGTCATGTATGAAGGGCCGCAGCAAATTTGGCGTTAATCGTTAAGCAAACATCATGCAAGTGTCTCCTTATCACGGGGGTAAACCCGCACATGTATGCGCATATGATTTTCATAGCTAACCTTCCAAATAAACTGTTTGTCACAAATGTGGCAGGTGTAAGGTTTTCGCTCAGAGTGACCCAAAATGTGGCATTTCAAACCGTGTTTCCTGACGAATGCTTTTTGGCAGAAGTCACAAACAAACGGCTTCTCTCCAGTATGACGAAGTAAATGGTTTTTCAAATCGGCCTTGTGAACAAAACGCTTTTCGCACATGTCACAGCCGAAAGCCCTTTCCCCCGTGTGGGACAGCATGTGACATTCTAGACCGCGTTTCACAGTGAATGCCTTGGGACAGATATCACAAGCGAACGGCTTTTCGCCAGTGTGAAGACGTGTATGGTTTTCAAGGGCCCTTCTCCTCACAAAGTTTTTACCACACGTGTCACAATGGAACAGCTTCTCTGCAGAATCCGCGTGTATGTGTCTGCTGAAGGCGCTTAAGAAATCAAATCCTTTGCCACATTTATCGCAAATGTATTTCTTCTGATGCATGGGGACCCCGCATGAGTGAGTTTTGTTAATTCCTACGCCGAATTTCTCTCTGGGTGTAGCAGTATCAGAGAATAACTTCTTTTCGTCTAACTCATTCTGATTCGATATTACATTACTTGCACAAGCTGACTTGCTTCCGCCACCTAATGATTCTTCTTGTGAACCAAAGACAATGATGTCACTTAATTTCATATTTTTGTAACGTCTGACCGAATGCACTGTCCTTGAATTCGTGCAATGGCTATTCGGGTCCAGTAGCTTTTTAGCCGACATATTAAGCATTCGGAGTAGCGATTTGATAGACCTGAAATCCAAACTTCATGGAAACGTTTTTGCAGAACTAAAAAAAATGAGTTTTCCGAACGGAAAAAGTCTTTCTACAGTCAACTGCTACAGTCAAGTGCTTTCTACAGACAATTGATAAAAACGAAAGGAACATCCTGCAGCAACCGAGTCTTTATATCGTTTCCACAGTTTATAATAGCACAGTGAGAAATATAATTCTCTTGAAAAGATTTGCAAAGAGGAAAATGACGTTTTATCTTCAACCAACTGACTACCAATAAAAAACCTACCTCGTTTTGTGGAAACTAAAGTGAATGGCGTATTCTTTAATTAGCTGATTTCTAGAGTGAAAATAACAGTCCCAAGTCAGCTGATTTTTCTGAACTGGTAAATGTATTGTTTAAGTAGATGGTTTTGAAGACGTAGAAGTAATCTCTCTGCAATCATTTCCATAAAGAACGGAATATTCTTCGAGTAGCTGCTACCTGTTGGTCAGTAAACCATTCCAACGGACATTTCGGATGGGAGGCAAAATCTAAGGAGAGAGGCAGAAACAACTTTTGTAATTAAATATAATATTATGTTTATCAAACACACAGAAAAATTTAAAATAATTTTTTTTAAGTGAAAAAATTCTTTAAGACGAAATACAATTCTGAAAACATTAAATGCTCGACTACTTGCAAAGGAAAATAGACATTATTTGGCATTATGTGTAACAGAAAATTTTAAATTTACAAAACATACACTTATACAAATATCTCATGATGCCCATGCAGAAACGTATATATACTAGTGGTTGGCAAAATAATAGAAATTGCGAAGATGAGAAGAAAAAATGTGTGTAAATCGGAAGAACGACGTCACAAAGTCGCGAGAGTTTAGTTATATAGTGAGAAGGTATAACGTCAGTAGTCCGTTGTTAGCTTTGGTTGTTGTTTCATGCATTGGCATACACCATAATGAGTTGCTTCTAAACGCAATATTAGCGGAGGAAGATTATATACATGGATCAGCGAGCAATGCTTCGAATTGTACTGAAAAGCGAATATTAATAACTCAATAAACAACACCACAAGTAAATGCAGGTAGAAACTATCCTTCATCATGCTGATCAGTTCGTAAAGAACATTACATTGAGTCCGTGGTAGGAGTACAAAATTATAAACCAATCATCAGAGCCAGCACTGTTCAAGAATGAGTAGAATGGTGCTGAATGAAAGTTATAACGGCTGGCTGGCTTCCTTTCGGACCGAGAAAGCATCATTTACGAATTTTCAAACCGATGGGCACGTGTCCTCCATGAGACATCCAAACACATGCCTAGCAGTTAGGATTTTAGAAACAGTGGAATAAAACCTAACTGCTAGCTTTTAACCGTGAAACACGGCGGTAGATCCATCCTGAGGAAAGCGGCTATTTTAGAATACTTCGTAGACGCTTCAGTTGTTCTGGAAAGGAATGTTAATGACGAGTCGTAGTGTGAACATCGTACTTGCATCGCTTGGTGCAATAGTCGTCTCAGCTTTCGGCAGGAAATGCGCAGTCTCTACTGCTAAAATTTTCTATACGTGGTTTCGTGAGCACAATTCTGAGGGCAAACATGCTTATCGTTATATACTAAATTTTATTTAATTTATGGAAGGTGAATTTCTAGAACAGATCCACAAATTGTTTTCATCCTACATGTAACTGGAAGAGAATTTAATTTTTCGACGAAACAAAATACCGTGAGGGCACGATCTCTATTCCTCTTATATAAAAGCCAAAACATGAAGGTAAGCCAAATCAAGACAATTAGAACTTAACTGTTTAATGATAACATCTCTCTGTCAACAATGTTATCATTACCAATGTTATACATGTTCTGGTTTCCTTTATTTGGTCTACCTTAATGTTTTGGCTTCCTGTTTCCACTTTTTATATATACCTGTGGTTATAATTAAACTTCCCCAATAAACGGCATCCTACAGCGCAAACGGGAGAACGGAATGCAACGAAATTTCGTATATGGGCTATACACGAGATGCGATCACAGAATTTCGAAAAAAAAAATTTAGTTCAAAAATGTCCACCAGATGGCGCTTTTCGTGATAAAACATTAAATTTAACAAAATTAACGATCAAAACGGAATACATAAACAATATTAATAATTCAGAGCAAGATAATAAGTAATAAAATGTAAAACCGGGAAAAGCCGTCGGTTGTAGGGGAAAAAAATCTCGGAGATTTGCATGCGTGCAAAGAAGAGGAAGCGTTATCCCTGTGCGATTTCTGGTTATGGAGGTACTTAAAAAGTCTGGTTTATCGTGGGGATGTTGCGATGTTGGATGACTGAAATAACTCCATTAAGCTTCATGTGTGTAGCATCACAACTGATCAGTTACGATCTGCTGTTGATCACACTGTCCATCGCCTTGAAACTTTGCAGGTGAATGAAGGTGGTCACATTGAGCACCTTTCCTTACATCGTCCTGGACACGATTAACAAATGCTCCTCTTGTGCAATTTCGTCCTATTCTGTTCTTGTTTCTGCAAGCTGAACTGTTTTTGTTTCTCCCTTACCTTTACATAATTTGGTTCGATAACAAGGTGATCAGAAACTAGTCGATAAATGTTAACGTTGTTACTGTATTCCGTTTTGGTCGTTTATTGTGTTAAATTTCATGTTTTTCACGAAAAGGCGCCCTCTGCTGGACATTTTGGAACTAAATTTTTTTTTTTTTTTCGAAATTCCGTGAACGCATCTCGTGTATAGCCCACATACAAAATTTCGTTGCATTCCGTTCACCCGTTTGCGCTGTAGGATGCCATTTATAGAGAAAGTTTAATTATAACCACCCGGTATATTTTTCTTAGATACGAAAGTGCTGCGATCTGCGCCTTACTATGTTAACATTTTGAATTATTTGTCACAGCCAAAAAGGCTTTATTTTCTATTTAGTTTAATAAATATGTCACTCACAATGTACTACTTTAAATGAGAAATACCTTGAGAAGGAGATGAACTTATTACGACTCTAAAATTTGTACATAGACCAAATAAAACACACACAAACGATTTGCATAAATTAGAATTTTCCAAAACTAATTCCTCTAAAGTATAATTTATCTTTTCAGAAAAATGAAATATTATAAATAATTAAAAGTTCGATGGCCATTTAATAATTTTCAACAAATATACAGATATTGCCTTTTGTTAAATACCCATGTAAAGAGTTGAAACTTCTCAATTAAATGCAATCGATCTCAATGAGTCTCATACCTCCTCATATTCGACACGTAGAATTTCTATTGTTAATTCTCATCACTGCTGACAAACAGTATGAATTCAAGGAAGGAAATGTCTCGAACCTAAGGGGGACTGCAATTCAAAACTAGATTTCCAAAAGAATTTTTACAGCAAACAGGACAAAAATACAGTTTTTCACCCATATGCTTGCGAATGTGACATTGCAAACTGTGCTTTCTTACGAATCCCTTTTGGCAAATATCACAGACGAAGGGCTTTTCACCAGTGCGAGTAAAATGGTGAAACCTCTTAACGAGAAATTTTTTTATTACACATATCGCATTCAAACCGCTCCTCCCCCGTATGTATCAGCTGGTGGCTAACTAAACTACTCTTAATACGGAATCCTTTTTGACAGATCTCGCAAACGTAAGATTTCTCACCCGTGTGGACACGAAGATGGTCGTCCAAGGATCTTTTACCAGCAAATTTTCTTTTACTTATAGGTACTTACGCACCATAAGGCATCAGTCATAACAGCATGAACATTCAACCCGTATTTATGTTGCTGATATTTTTTTTTCGTGAATCCTAGTTAACAACTATCGCGGACATCTTGTTTATATTCAGTATGTATGTATGAACATGACATTTAAGATCGCATATCTTCGAGTATCCTTTTTCAGAAATATTACGAGCTTGCGGTTTCAGGTTTGTATGCGGTCAGGCCACAATTTAAAAAGGTGGTGAGCACAATAAAATCACTTTTTTTTTCCTTCCCCGAAACTGTTGTATGATAAACGTCGCAAGCGTTTATTCCCTAGTATGAATTATAATGCGTATCCTAAAGCTCAACCCTGACAGAACACAGGTAAATTGTGTTATACGTGCCATTCGAATACTTCGACTGATTTATAACCTACCAGATATAAATGGTTTCCCCGCATACATTGCCATTACATTTAACTGGTTCCTGATACATTTGTTTTCAGTACAGATAGGAAATTTCTAAATTTGAAAACTATGTATGATTTCTGAAACGACGAATGATTTTACAAAATATCGAGCTGCAACTGATCGACCTTTGCTATTGAACCCTCAGCGGGCGCGCCCGTGTACAGAGTGCAACATTTTCGTAATTTTGAATGGTTTGTTTTTACGTGTAAGGTTTGAATGTTCAGAGCAGTTTCTAATTATAGCTACACCCTTTCTAATGTAGGTCTGATTTTCTGACCCTTGCATTCCTTTCCATTCATTGGTAGTCGTGATTTAACCGTGGTAAACCAACGATTATACTGGATTACAATACAACAAAAGCAATAGTTGATGTACTCCAGGGGTGTCAAACTCGCGGCCCGCGACGAACATTTTTGCGGCCCGGCCAATATATTGGCACACAATATATATTAAAATACCGACGCAGAATTATAATATGATAGGAAGAATTCGCTAATTGTTTTCTTAATTATACTCTTTTTATACTATTATTAAACAAAATGCGTATATTTATGTTGAATATACTGTAATTAGGTAAATAAACATACATTTGTATTAATATTGATTTTTTTGCGGCCCACCTATAGTTGAACCTTGATTGTTTGGCCCAAGTTAGCCTTTGAGTTTGACACCCCTGATGTACTCGATCAAATGTCCAGCTATTACACGGTATCCCGCATATCACGAAGATGGACAATCTCATTATTTTTTAGGTTTCTGGACATAATAGGAATCTATTCGCAAGTTGTCCTTAGATCCAATAAACCGGATAGTTTTGAAATAAGGCGATTCTATCTGCATTCTTAGGCCTTTAATTATAAATATATCTCAATATTATAAACATTTTATATCTTGCCATAAAACGCAGAACTACTATTTTCAATTTGAAAAAAAAAAGTGTATTACAAAAGGAATAATCAAGGTTGAAAGAGACGTTGCACTTTGTGCCACGCGCGCCTGCTGGTGTTCCAAAAATTGGCGCGCCCGCTGAAGGGTTGAACTAACTCTGCAGTTCCAAAGGATTCACATCTCAGAAACCGCCGTGTTATCCGATCAGAAAAGAAAAATTTAGGGTCGTCAAACACGCGGCGTTAGGGCCTGTTCACATAGAATCCGTCAGCGTAAAAATTTTCAACGAATCATTTACCAATCATTGACCCATTTAACCAATCAGCGCCGACTGAATCTTCAACGATGACGATTCTATGTGAACTGGCCCTTGCAGTTCAGCCTCCACACCACGGGCACTCAAACTGCGGCCCGCCGAGCTTTCACGTGTGGCCCGAAATACTCAACCCTCATTATCAGGTAGGTGTTTTTGTAAACATAATTTTGGAAATAAGTGCCTCAAAAATACAAATCTGAAAAGAAAGTGGAAAAAAAAAAGATGTGCCACCTGCTGCTCAAGTTGTTCGCGTCGATGTATCTTTGTGAATCATCCAGTTTCAAAATGAAATATGAACGAAGAACACATATAGAAATCGGCTTACTGATTCTTAACTTGATGACATATTGGGAGTAACATGTAACAAGTGGTTAAACCCACTCATATAGATGGCGCTGCTAGCGCAGATTTGAATGCTTTGTGACCAGAGACCTTCTGGATAGCGTACGAGAAATACGTAATATGTACTTGTGATGTGAATATTAAATATTGTTAAGATTATTTGATTGTCGTCGATGTTGAGATACCACAGAGATCTACCACTGAACCAAACCACAGATTAGAACCACCGATGATGACAACTAGCAAGTATAAACCTGATTTGTCTGAAAAAGTCAAAAGTTCGTTTCAACATCAAAAACTACACTCATTTATTTTTAAATAAACGCTTGAATACATTTAGGTGGTCGCCCAGTGGCCAAGTGGTTAAGGCATCAGCCTGCCACGGGTGCGGGTTCGATTTCCGCATAAGACTTGGCTGTATTCTGGGGAACCGGTCAGTCTTCCGCCTGCAAATGGAGCCCCGTCTAGAAAGGGGAGCTGCAACCCATCGTCCAACGCCGGTGTCATCGTTTGTCAATAAAATTCTTCTGTGATTGTGTCATTTGTCTGTTTCTATGTCTCGTATTCATATGTACACCGGACTGGGGTGTAATGTCGTCATCCCCCAGGGACATTAGCAAAAAAAAAAAAAAATACATTTAGGTTTTGAGTCTTGTTTTTTACATTATTATATTATGAGTAGCGATACGTAATTTTCGTATTTACGAAATAGATGCGAATAAATGCAAAATTTGCTGATAAGAGCCAATAAATGTGAAAATTATTTCTTCACTACTGATCCGCAAAAACTCGATGATAATCGGCATTTTAGGCGAAATTAGGCAACAATACTAATAATTTATTAACACAATAGCTTAACTAAGAACATCCGAGTTCTATAACTGAGAAATCTCCCTCTCCTTAGGATTTGCTCCGAATTTCACCCGCACAGTTTATGCGTACCGGAGTCGAACCTAAAAATCTAACTGTAAAATCAACCATCAAGTTTTGTGGAACAATTAAGTAGATTTAAGAACGTCTCTTGAGCGCCAAAGTCAAGGGTATTTCAGCTACTTACAGTAGTCAACAAGAGACTCCTGTTGGTGTTTTACAGATTTTAATTTCAACGAAATGCTGCTACCTTAACTTTGCAAAGGCAGCTATACAAAGCCTCAATAGTCCCGTTAACAGAGTAGATGCTGAGATATTTTAGTACGTAGCAACACAAAAATTATTGACAGAAGACAAAGACTTACGGAACTTAAGGGAACGGTGGACATTAAAATTTACTTTTTTTACTTTTCATCATAGAGATACGAAATTTTGTACATGTGTACATTTCGCTATAAATAAATGGAATACCTTAAAAGAAATTTCCAATCTCATTCTAATTTTAAGATTTTTTTAAAAATTTGAAATTTATAAACAAAATTTTAAAATGCTCCTTGCTACTTAATTTTTGAGATATTTCCTCGATTTTGCATTTTAATCTCTTTAAACTGTATAACAAACAAATCTGGATATAAATTATTTAATCCCTTGAATAGTTAGTTTTTGAGAGATTTTTTTCTGAATTCCATCCCGATTTTCATCAAGATTTTGCCTTTTGAAAAGTTATAAATCAAATTTCATTACCTTAATGAAGTCGAAGTTTAAAATGCATACCCAGTTTTTTGTAAACAGCATCAGAATTCTTCCTTATCAATTTCATGAATTTAGAAGAAAAACTAAGTAGCGTGGAACATTTAAAAAATCTAAAAACCTTGAAAAATCTGGTTTGAGAAATACAGATTTAAAATTTATTACTACACTTACCCATTATAAATTAATTTGTAGAAGCTTCATAAATGATGTTTTACTTGAAAAAAAAATATTTTGGTACTAATAATCTACAGAAATATATATATTATTTACAATAACACAATCAGTATTACAATGACGAGATTTGCTGAAATAAAGGTCCACCGTTCCCTTAAGGAACATGTGGAGACTACTAGAATTTTGATACTTACCTATCCAAGTAAATAAAATTGAATTTTTTTTTTTTAAATGCGAAAATTTTGAATTTATACCGTATTTTTTCAATTCCTACTAATAGTTCACACTCTCCCTATATATATATATATCTTGTTCAAATTTTCAATCGTTAATAAAATACTTTTTATTCATCCACTCAAGTTCAAATACATTTTTTTAAACTTGTAGTGGATGACACTTGATGTTAATACAGTTTTTTCAAATATTAATTCATTAATTAAATTTAATTAATCGATTTTAGTTTTAGACCTAGAGCGTCTCTTGCTCTTGAATAGTAATTTCCCTGTTGTTACTCTGTAAGCGGTAGCACTGCGGTAGCGCGGGCTCCTCCCGTCCTGTAGGTTGCGGGATCGAATCCCCAACCTGACAAACTTTTTCTCTCCCCCCCCCTCCTAATCTCGCACAGTAGGCAAGGTTCTGGCAGGCAATCCTTTTTTTTCAATTCCTACTATTAGTTCACACTCAAATTTTCCTTTGTTGACCTAAGCAGGAATTGACTTTAAAAAATTTTGTTTTTCTATTGCTCGTTTGCAAATAAATGCGAAATATTATGTATTTTATTTTTTTGGCGAAATTTCGATATTTTTTATGCGAAATTTAATTATGAGACACTATGTTGCAGCCTGCGAAATGCAGGAAACAAAAGCATGTGTCCCGGGAGAGAGAAAAACAAAAGGTTGAGTACGACTGTTCTATATACACATTACTCGAATACGAGCAAAAAAAAAAAAGTACGTCATAATACGAAAAATTAAAGCTCCTCTTCTTGCAATACAGGAATTTTTGCTTTGTTTGTTTCTTTTTGCTTTGAGTAGTTGAATCGTTTATTTCAGAAACCCGTTAAGTGCGCTTTTTCAAGTGGTTGGGAAATTTATCTTTTACATTATTATATAATGAGGCACTATGTTGCGGCTCGCGTAATGTAGCAAATATATGCATGAGAAAAAAAAAAGGGTTGAGTATGACAGTTCTACACATTATTCGAATACGAGCAAAAAACAAAAAAAGTACGTCATAATAAGAAAAATTAGATCCTCTCTCCTCTTCTTGCAATACATCAGGAATTTTTGGTTTAAGAAATTGAATCGTTTATTTTAGAAACCCGTTAAGTGCGCTTTTTCAAATTGTTGGGAAACAAAGAAAAACATTCTATTTTTGATATTATTATAGATTTTGCCTTAAAAAATTTTATAGCATTAATTAATATCTTCTCGAAGTGCATGTTGCCTGCAATTCATTTATAATATTTATTACTTACGTTTATAAAAATTTTTAAATTTTGCAATTAACGGGTTTCTGCAATAAAATTCGTTTTTCTTTAAAAAGGGTAAGGTTTTTAAGGCTAATTTCCTCATTTTGTTGTATTATTAGGATTTTTAAAAATGAATACAATGTTATAATCTATATTTTTTTATAGAATATTTATTACTTACGTTTAAAAAAAATTTTTATTTTGCTTTTAGCGGGTTTCTGCAATAAATTTCGTTTTCCTTTAAAGTAGATTTACTGCAGAAACACGCTATGAGATATCACTTGTCGAGTATCTGCACTAAAATTAATTTAGGTCTCTTTGATGTCAAAGATATAGATAAGGCTATCGAATATTTGTAACAGGTTTATATAATGGTGTATCAAGCTTTTGATAAGCGTTTTACTGTCTAACTTTGTCAAGTAATTTTTCCTCTTGGATTTCAAGGCGAAAACATAGATGTCACAAAAAAGCAACACTCGGCGAGGCAACTTTGTGACACATTTTAACTTTAATTTCTCAATGGTAAATTAAGATCTGGGTTAGCGCAATACATTACTACGTAAGGAAAGGATGTACCAATGTTTTGCAATTGTTCGCTTTGGGATGCTTTTAAAACTGGTCGGCTAGCACAGGAAAAAATTTAAAATCCGTCACAAAGTAATCCCATCTTGCAGTATATGCGAATATTAAGACTATTTATTATAAAAGGCTGAATTTGAGATTATGAGAAATACATTTTGAATGAATATTTACAATAGTTGTTGTAACCCCAAGAATTCTACTACCTGAAGATGCAGGAGTAGCTGAGCATGGTTTTTCATAGCTGAAAATTCTAAGGAGTTATCTACGAACAACAAATTAAGAGCGTTTGAATGATCTAGCAATCATTTCTATAGAAAATACGGTATCAAAAACAATAAATATTATAGAGATGCTATCGAGCAATTTGCTGCAATAAAGGCCCTGAGAATGATTTAGCAATTATTTCATTTCATAACAAATTATAACCAAATTCATTTACTTTTATTTAATTTAATAACACTGAATTTTTTAAGCTGTCATTTTTTAAAAAAATTTATGCTTATTTTAAAAAAATAAAAATTTTCTTTCTATTCAACACATAGTTTTCCCCAATATGTCCGTTATTATGTGGAGTAGGCTTTTCTAAATAGCGATATATTCATTACTTAAGAGTCTCCCCGAAATTTCGAAAATGTGCCGTTTTTAAAACTTGCCTCAGATACCACGATGGATCTACCCGCCTCTGACTGCAGGGTTTGAACCACGAGAGGTTCAAAATATGCAAAAAGGTTTTAATCGAATCTTTTTTCTGCCTATAGAACTAGTAAACTGCTCTTTGAGTTCAAATGGAAGTTCCCCCTCACGCCTGGAATTTACGCTTGATATTTAAAATTTACGAAAATAATTTGATATAAATTATCAAATATTTATGTTCGATAAGCCACGATACCTATATAATAATAAAATATGGGTGTGGCACGCCCAAAATCAACGAACCTTTGAAATAATAAATAAAACACAATGTTTATATTTACTACATGATTTTTTAAACATAACTAACGGAGCTATTTGAAGAAATAACACTTTTAAAATCATAATTATCTGTATTATACATTTGTGCTCCTGCGAAAGTAATCCAAGAAATGTATCAACAAGTTCGTAGAGAAAAAATATTAAATGCCTAATTGTTCAAATCTGCATAGATAGCAGGAGGTATAATTAAATTCAGCACTCACAAATGTAATGTACAACCATTACACTGATTACATAGAAAAAGCAAAACGTAAAATAGTTTAATGGCACTGGAAAAGCTCTTAAATTACAATGAAAACTTGACTTCTTAATTAATTAGTTCACAGTGTTATCGAAAAAAAAACTCGCAAGAAATTAAACAAAGCCACGTAACAAAATAGGGTGTCAATTTATTTCTTCTGTCAATTGAAAAGGAACAATTAACTCTTTAACAAACAAAGGCAAATTAAATGCAACGCAGATGCAAAACATTCGCTTGAATTTCTAATAAGAAATTAATGAAACACACATGCTCAGTCGAAACATGTACAGAAAACACTAAGACACTCTTCTTGAGATCTTTCAGATTCGTAAATTTTATGTGAAGACAAAAGAAAGAACTGTAAATTTAATAAATGGTAGAAAATATAGAATTGCAGATTCAAAACATGAAATTTGATTCCTTATAAGAACACGGTGTATATAAAATCAAGAATTTCTAAGAGACGGAAGACTTTATTAACTGCTAACGAGCTGACGTGTTCAACTAGGTGTTACAGTGGCTAATTTTGGCGACGCTTGCATGAAGTGGCCTGTGTTTAAAAATGTGAAAGCCGTTCAATGTATGCCCCAAGGGATAATTACATTCCATATACAACAGATTGTCTGGTAACATGCAATTTCATAGTGTATGTTTGAGGGCATGACGTAACAGGTATATCTTTTTCGAGAATCCTTGTTCACAAACATTGCAAACATGTGGTTTCTCCCCAGTATGTATAAGTGCATGACGCTTCAGATCGCACATTTTCGTAAATCCCTTTTTACAAATATTGCAGACATACGGTTTTAAACCACTGTGCAGGCGACGATGAGCAACTAAATTACTTTTCAGAGTAAATGCTTTTTGACAAATATCACAAACATGCGGTTTCTCTCCAGTATGGGTCATAAGATGTACGTTACAGTCATGCTTTTGGTGGAAAGTACTCTGGCATGTGCTACATGAAAATGGTTTCTTAGGAGTTCGCTGCTTTCCAGTATGTCTCGAATGATGAGCAGCTAAGCCCTTTTTAGTAGGGAATCCTTTATGGCAAATATCACACAAATAGGGATTTTCCCCTGTATGAATCCGGCGATGGCATTGTAAATCAACGTTAATAAAAAAACTTTTATCGCACAAGTCGCAGCTAAACGGCTTTTCGCCGGTATGCTTACGCTGATGCAATTCAAAACTGGATTTCCAAAGGAATTCTTTGCGGCAGATAGAACAAACATACGGCTTCTTACCAGTATGCTTGCGGATGTGACATTCTAAACTGTGTTTCCTGACGAATCCCTTTTGACAAATGTCACAAACGAACGGTTTTTCACCAGTGTGAGTTAGAAGGTGAAATCGTAAATCAACTCTGTGAACAAATCTTTTAGTGCACATATCACAAGCGAACGGTTTTTCACCTGTATGGACACGAAGGTGACAATCTAAGGATCTTTTCTCGAAAAACGTTTTATCACACGTGAGACAGCTAAATGGTCTTTCAGCATTATGTCTGAGTTGATGGCGATTTAAGGAGCTCTTAAGATGAAATCCTCTTCTACAAACGCTGCATGTAAATTTCTTTTCATTCACATGGATCATATAATGATTGGTCAAATTAATTTTTTCGAGAAATTCTATTTGACACACGTCGCAAACAAATGGCGGCTCCAAGTCATTAGCACTTAAAACATTCTGCTTGGTAATTTGATCTCCATGGTTGAAAACGTCCCCTTGAGTATCGATATTAATGTCATCATTTGCTTCACATTCTTCCTTAATTTTACAAGAGAAATTGACAGATGAATTTAAAGTCTCTTTGGATGACATAATTGATAATTTACGTAACGTAAACGCAAAGACTGCCGAAATCCTAACTTTTCGCAGAGGAGCAAGATATACAGCAGATGATGGAAAGTATGGGAAACCTAAGAGAAAATCAGAAAGAACTAAATGAAGTTGAGAAAACATCTGCAGGTCAATCACTATTTATCAAAAAGACAGGTAAATAAAGCTAAGTAATTTGAGTTGTTGATATAAATGATAAGGCAAAATACATAGATAATGAAATCCACGATACTCATTTCAATCAGATGAAAGGGTGACAACACATTGTGCATTGTTCATAAACTTACACAGAAGAAGTACATAAAATCTTCCTTCACTATGATACGAACATACCAAACATAGAGGAAATATTTTTTGTCAATCAACTAGCAATACAAAATGCGATACATATTTCCGGAGAGAACTCACGATGATCATCATCCATCCTTCAAGACAGATTTGTTGGCGGCTTTCTCTTATAGTCACTTTTAGGTTCTCTCTCTCATCCAAGAGACTAATTGGTTGTGTAGTAAAAGTTGACTGTAGAGCTCTCAACCAACTCAACTCAACAGAGAATCAAGCGTGCAAATGCAGGGATGTCTACTCTGTGACTTATACTCCCCTGGCCGGAACATGCTAGACCAGGAGATGTCTGTTCTCTTGAAGTAGACATATTACGTGAATTCGTGTTCGAATAATGTTTCAATGGCCAATTATAAGAAAGCAGGAGAGCGCTACCAAATTTAAATTACCATGGACAGAACGTAGCAACTTCCGAGAATGAGGTTCTCCGTTTCTCTCATCTTCCACTAACCCTGGAGAATCCAATTTCCTGATATACAATATGAAATAATTTCAGATTCTTCCAAAAATTTAAGAATATTTTGTCATTGGTGCACATTACAATATACCATGAGATATTAAGTTGTTTCTAACGCGGCAGGCACTTTCTCTATTACGACATTCGTCCATCCACATCGCGAATGTTTTGGCTTCTTTATTATGGGAGCAGCAGCATATAGGTGAACCAACATACTTAATCTCAGCCTTATCCTCGGACAAGCGGCAATCGAACCCGCAACCAGGCGGTGGAGGCATTCAGACGTCAGTGGGCCAAACATAAAAAAGAGACTTTTTCCACAAGGCGGAAATGCACCAATCAGTATTTTGGTCTACAAAAAGAACTCGATTACATAACGTAATCGATTATCGCACCAATATCTCTCATTTTGAATTCTGCGGAAATTCTTCTGAATATAATGGCTCTAAGAAAATTATTCCTCATAACATGGATAACATGGAAAAATAAAATGAAATCCATTAACCAATATTTTGACCTACAAAAAGAACTCTAATACACTTATTGTATTGATTATCGCACTAATATCTAACACTGAGAATTCTGCGAAAATTCTTAATATAATGGTTATAAGAAAACTCTTCCCATAGCATGTTCTCCAGGGAAAGCATAACAATGAATTAAACCATTTTCATCTTTACGTATTTAAGTATTTCTGAGCATTCCTTAGCTTTCTCATTTTTGTATCCTTATTTCATAACAGTAATTTATTGCGCGAGTTTCCATATATTAAGCTTTCGTTCAATGCACATTCTTAGTATTCAAGGAAAGAGATATTTACGGATTTTTGGTTACACAAACATGCTACGATATTTTTTAATAAAATCGTATAATTAAAAGATTTATAAACAAAAAAGTCTGATATTTTAAGAGTAACAACAATGATTTATTGCAATTTTAAAGAATTCTCATTTTTTTTCTATTTCCATGATACAATATGCTAAAAGCAAGCAAAAAAGAATTCGTGTCCATGAATTCAGATAAATTTTATGCCCCCCCCCCCAAAAAAAAAAAAAAATACTGTAAATTCATTAATCATTACTAATAGCCAGACAAATATAAATCCAACCGAAGAAATTACGAAAAATTGTTCAATTCTTAATAAGATTAGAAAAGAATCTAATTAAGAAATCAGAAATGACCGTCTTGTTAAATTAGAAAATAATATAAACTTTAATCGTGAATATTAGACGAATAATGTATTGTAAAATCTTTATCAGTGACATCATAGATCTTAAAATGAATTTTACACATCCAGTTTGAGACAATGGAATTCGAAGAAAAATTTCTATTCCTCGGATAAAATTCGTAAGAAATCAAAATCCCGAATTTTTAATAAGTAAGCATAGTCTCTAATCCGTATTCGAATCAAAACTGTAAGTACAGACTTTCACAAATGCTCAATACAGACTACTTAATCCGCTAGGCTTGAAGGATGTAAGGTTATAATTTCCAACCCTTTCTGAAGGTAATATAAAAAAAAATTCCTTCACACAAAACTGTGCCGCGAGTTTTACAAAGAGAATTTCAGCTCATATGCATAAAGTGGTTTAACCTTCAGAAGAAGGAAACTGTACACTATTAAAAGGCGCCAATTAAATAAAAAGATTATTATCATGAAGATACAAATTAAATATAATGACGTAATTTTCTTTTTTAACTGGGAAAAGTAAGGTAAATAAATAAACAGATTCAAAACGTTTTCATCATAAAACACTGCGAGTTTTGTAACATTTTTACTATACTACAAATGGTCGAATTTTCACCAGCGAATCATTTTATCATTATGATAATATATAGCATCAAAACTCTGTAGAAAATAAGCTATTGTTCGTCTAGTTGCTCAAGCTGTGGGGTTTTGATTCTATTTGAAGATTTGCTTCGCTATGTTTACGAAATTTACACATAATTTCCTCAAAACGTACACACGTGAGACGATAAAATAGAATGGGGCAAAATATTTTCCCTCGCTTAACTGGTAATACTAAACTTAGAAAGTAATATTCTATTTGCCAAAACGTGCAACAAATTTTAAATAAGGATCTGTAGCGGAATAGGGAAAAAACTTAATATTTCACAAGAATTTTTTCATTTGAGAAAAATAGGATAGGTGTAAGTCACTTCGCAGACAAAAGATTATTTTATTACATAAAGATAGCTAAATGGATTTTTACCACATTGATGACATAGTAAAGCGTTATGTTAAATTCCTCTTTCGCAAATGTCACAATCAAATTTCTAGTCTCCCATACGGATCTTTGTGAAGGCTATCAGAAGCATTTTATTGAATGTTACTTTCTCAAATATTTCAGTCTCAACATTGTGAGAACTATGTTTAGTAAATCGATTTTCATAATATAACTAGTGCCCCTTGGGTATAGACATAAATATCTTCACTTGATGTGCATTCTTGCATAATTTTCACAGACGAGTTTACAGGCGTGTTCAGTATATACGCAGACGACATAATGGATAACTTATAATTCTTAATCAATTGCAAAGTAACACTAATGCTAGAAGCAAAACCTTGCAAATATCATTAGAATTTTATCTAAAACAGTGGGGAAAAAATGGGAAACCTGGGTGAAAATAAGAAAGAACGAATGGAATTGACAAATATATATATGACATAACAAAATATATAAAACATAACAAAGCAATATGATCGTTGGGACTGGATAAAATGAACGACACATACGGAAAAACGATGGATCCGAAAACGATCGATCGATCGAGATTCCACTGTAATCATACAAATGAAACGAATTAATCGTTAAAGTAACTACTCTAGCTACACCATATCATTAATTCAACACAAAACAAAATATGAAAAGTGTCAAACAAAACATTATCGTGACTAATGATTTTTCAAGTGGCATAACATTACAAATGTTTATAAAATCGTAAAATGGCACACATGGATTACAAAAAAATTAATAAAACTAACTGGGGCATAGATAAAAATTGTAGAAAAAGAGAATAAGTATTTATAGCGCTGTATGAAGCCTTAGGGCCTGTCCACATAGAATCTGTCCTTGTCTACACCACAATATTCAGTCCCCAAATTCTACGTGTTAGAATTCAACCCACCCACCCCCTCTCTCATATTTTATTATATATATATATATATATATATATATATATATATATATATATATATATATATGTGTGTGTGTTCCTATAATATCTGTAAAATTAGTCATTCAGATGTTCAACCACGGTGAAGCCAAATTTCTCAGCAGGTGCTCGAATTGAATCAAGACTCTGAGTTCGCTCACTGCATTTCTTTATAGTGCATATAATAAAAGTGCTCCGGGCACTACAGAAGTAAAAGAAAAACACAGACACGTCCACAACGCTCCAATGCGAGAGGGTAAGTGCCTGCGCTTTTAGAGTGAGGGTCTGACGACTCCATGCCTCAAGGGTTCGATGTGTACAGACCCAGTTACGTCACGCACTGTTATAGTATGACGTTTACAGCTGACGTAAGTCCCTGTTCGGGGGCCCAATGGAGAGAAAACCAAATAGTTGACATATTGAATACTTTGCAGTTCAGACGAACGTAAAAAAAAAAAAAAAATCCCATTAAGTGTAACAAAAGACAAGATAGAAATTCAATATATGGCTTTTTTGTGGGGGTACGCGCGGATACGACGTATCTCCACCTTTGTTTAAGTATTATTTTGGTTTAACTTAACCAAAATATTAAGAAACTTACAAATTGTTAATATATAAAAAAAGTATTTTTTTTTAAATTGCGAGTTTTTTGTTCCCCTGCGTCGTGACGTGTGAAAACACGGTTCTTAAAATGCACACCTTTATTTGAGAAAACACCGTATACCCACTTATTTTTTTAGCAAAAAAGCACTGTATATATATACATAGAGTGAAACCTCTATTTATCGTTTTTGAAGAGACCTATTGCACTAAACGATAAAAGCGGGAAAACTATAGATGCGGGAACACACAAAGGAATATTATCATCGGGATTCTATGAAATAAATCACACATACGGGAAAACAATTGTTCGGGGAACGATCGATCCACTGCGTGCGTGTGTGTCTGTGTATATATTTAGTGAAACTTCTCTAGCCGGCCACTTTTTTATTGGAAACATGACTTGCCGCCTTAGAAAATATATATATATATATATATATATATATATATATATATATATATTTAAGTTGCTAAGCCGACTTTTTGGGCAGTCCGTGATAGAAAACTACTGCATCAATTTACTTCATTTTGGTCTTAAACGACAGATTGTAATCTGTAGATTTGTCAAATTTGGTTTTTGTAACTGCAATTTTTATTAATGAGCTATAATTTAAAATTAAAATTTGATTTCTGGGCATGCTCAGTGGCATGCTTCAATCTGGCTTCAGAAACTCGATGTTTCTGCGCATGCTCAGTGACATGTTTCAATGCCGAGGAGTCTCTCTAGATCTCTCTCTGCCATTTTTATTTTTATGATAATTATGTTTGTGAAATATAAGATAAAACCTGATGGAAATTGTTTATTTCGTGCTGTTTAATTAGCGATAATTTACAATTAAAAATTTGCTTTCTGCGCATGCTCAGCGGCAGTTTTAAATCTGGCTTTAGATACTCATTAAGCACGAGGCCGCTTAAACATTAATTTGTTTCTGCGCATTATTATGATTTTCAACATTTGGCAATGATGTGTTGAGTATAATTTGTGTATTAGTACATTTATTTACTATCTAGCCGTCATGTTTTGACGGGTACCAACTAGTATATATATAAACCACAACAGTTGAATCAAGATACTTGTACGCCTCACGCCAATCACTAGGAAATTTACACATTTATAAATTACGGAACGAAAAAGTTCGTACAAAAATCACTTAATCATTACTTCAGTGCAAGTCATCAATGTAACACCCATCGCACAGCGATGGCTTGCACTGACGATGCGAAAATGATTTCTGGTCGCTAACTAATGTGTGACGCTACATTCTCAATATTATTACTTTTAATAGCTGGTGTATTCCGTCTAAACAACTGATTAATCATACTTTCCCTTCCATGTCTGTTAGCTTTAACGTCGTTATGTTAGTCGATTATTCACAGACATTATTATATTTATAAACTGAAACAGAGTTACGAAATTCTGTCGTGAACGATGAAGTATGGAGCATGATTGCGATTTATTCCATAATAAGTGCTTTGACAAACATTTTAAAACTACTACAGAAATTCTGTATTTAATTACTAATATATAAACAAATGCAAAATTATTAAATATGGAGTATATTTGAGGTTGATAATACTGAGGAAACCACTATTATGAAAAACATTGTATTAATATATATATTGAACTATTGCAAGCACTCCAATTATTAAGAAATACCTTAAAATCAGTTACCATTTCATTAAAAAAATTTGTCTCATTACTCAGCATCTTAATGATACAAAGATTAATTTAAATCCCACAATAATCAGAGAAATATGAATCTATAAACTTAAAACTAGGGGAAATATCTAGATTGAAATCATGAAACACTACTTTTAAGACTTCATTCCGTTTAACCTTATTACTTTCAGAACATTATTTATTAGTGCCAGCTGATTGGGGCCATTTTAAATTTTCCATTTTTATATTTCAAACTTGTTATTTTTGCTTTTAATATTGTCAATATTGAAAACTTAATAGCAGCAGCTTTAATCGAGGAATGGAGACAAATCCCAGAAGACACATACCAGAAATTTAAAGAAAGCTTTTGCAGGAGAGTCGAGACAGTTACAACCGCCAAACGTGGTTAGACAATACACTGTCAGACCCTAAAATTTTTCAAATAATTAACTTTTCCTCTTCAGAACTTTGTACCCGATTACTTTTAAGCAATATAATGAATACAATGTGGTAAAAAAACGCTTTTATTCGATTAGTTGAAACATTTCGTTTTTCCTTCCCCATTTAATTTACTTAGATGAAACTATTTCCATCAAAAGATAGTTTAAAAACTGATAAGGTGCACTCACACTACCGAAAAAAATTAAACCACTATTTCAAAAAGGAGTGTGCATACTACGCTGTCGTGTCGTGTCGTGGGAAAACACGCTCTGGTGTGGGAACTGACGCGTCAGCTCCAAATATAAATTCCCAGATCTCGTCAGCAGGCGTCTGGCCGTCAGCTATGAATACGGAAGAAGAGCTCGTCGAGCATGTGAAGAAATACCATATTTTATTTGACCATTTCAACAAAGATTACAGAAATAAATATGCACGCAATGAAGCATGGGAAGAGATTGGAAGAATCCTGGAAATAGCTGGCAAAATTTACATTTATTTACTAATTTATTGCAAACTTAGGTCATTTGATTGATTTAACCAATATTTCAAACACTTTAAAAACACGTTTATAAAATCAGCGTTTTCTTAACATTGCTATAGCATAAAATTTGGTTTCTTTAATAACTGGCGATAAAGTTGGTTAGGCCTCTTTCAGACGAAGCACATTTCTTGATTCAACTGATTTGCCTTGTTTATTTTCATGTAGTTGACTGCCGTGTGAGGTTCTTTTCACACGAGGCGCGGCGCCCAATTCAAGGCGAAACCTTCTCTTCTGGGGTTGTGGCAACGCTTCGTCAGCAGCTAGACGCAGGCGAAAACGCGACTGAAAAACGATGTGGAAGAAGACGTTTACTACATTAAATTATGTGTATATATTCTATCCATAGGCCATACTTTAATCTACACCTAAAATAATTACAATATTTCCCATAAAAATATTTTTCAGGCAAATGTATTGTAATCTACAAAAAATATCAAACGAAAAAAAAATTGTTGTAAAAAATTAGTGATATGTACTTAACTAAATTTAGATAGAATTTGTATAAACATAGAAGATATACATGTATACAAAATTTTAGCAATTTGGGACGATTAGTTTTGAAGAAATAGTGCGCACAAGTTTCAAAATAACAGGTTTTAGAAAAAGCCATTTAAAGCTTAAATTTTCTATAAATTACTTTACTATTAGCTTTATACATTTGGCCATAAAATCGGTTGTAATATCGACTTCATTTTTTTCATAAGATTCCTTTTATTCCATTCTTCATAATTAAATCATAATAAAAAATGGAGTTTTTTTAAGGTTTTAAGGTGATTTCCCTCTTTACATTTTTAAATTTCAAAAACTAACTTAAATATTATACCCTTCTTCTACCAATACCTTTTTTTTTACACCAATTTTATAACACAATATTGGTCTTGATTTATAATGATGTAGGGGAATATAGAATTAAGAAAGCATCATAACATGGCACTCAGGTTTTTACTTATAAAAATACAAAATGTATTATTTTTATATTTGCTCTGCTAATTTTTTAAATCGCATTTCTTTTATTTGTAGGACCACTATACCTCATTCTTACTTTTTAAAAAAAATTTATAATAACTAAATTGCACACCTGAAAGGGTTAATGCAAAAACCTCCCTCATATGAAAACTATTCAAATTGTAGGCATAAGGCGATGTTCACATTTGCGAATCTAGATAAATTTAATTAAATAATGGGTAAATTCGCGCAATTTGGTGCTCCCACATATATTTTTAAGTGTAACAGTCATAACCTGTACTAATCGATGTAATGCTGTTTGATAAGTAATGTAAAGAGAGTGACGTATGTCACCATAGAAACATCAAATAAACAACCAATGATAAAGAATATATTTCGTTGAAATGACCAAATAAATATTTCTGTTCATTTTTTTAATGATAATGAGGCTTCTAAATAAATTTTTAAAAAAATTCTAAAAAAGTTAAAAATTTTCTTTTAATTTTGGAGTTTTTAACCACCATTAACAAAATAACAAATGAACTTTTAAATTTGAATGGTTCCGACTACTTTATTGAGCAAGCATCTGTATTTATTTATATCGATATTTGCAAGGGGACTGGGACTTCTGCGACAACTAAGAAGTTGGAAATTTGGGCTATTCTTTTAAAGCCCATATCTTATACAAATATGCATGTATCATTATGATTTTTTATGTTAATTTAGTAAGACCTTTATGAATATTTTAAGATTAAAAAAAATTCTTTTTGGATTGAAAGGTAAATTTAAAATAACAATATAAAAAAACATACTTTTCCCCCTGAAATTTTTTAGGTATTCACTTTGTAACACTTTTTCAAAAATTTAGTGAAAATCTTACCTTGAAATCTTGTGTGATGATTAAACACATTTTATTTTATATAGTTAATGCATTTAAATTTTTGTTACACTATTTTAAAATTTTTTTTTTAATTATAAATTTCACTTATCAGAAATCTGCATATTTTTGTCATACATTTTCACCATTTACAAAAATATCTTAAGGTTTAAAAATAAAAATATAGGTTATATTGATACAAGAGCACTTATTCTATTGACGTTTAAAATTACAGAGATGTACTTGCAACAGAATTTGCAGAAAGTGTACCATTACATGAAAAAATCACATTTTGAGAAAAACGCAAAAAATACTTTCCCATTATATGGGATTTAAATGTATGTTTAACAACAATTATTAGCAACTTAAAAATCTAGAGTGTCAAAAAGTACATAAATTATATATATTTGTAATCTGCAGAATCTGCTCTATTTTTTAAGCCACACATTCAAAAATAAATTTTTTTGAAATCGGAATAAAATTTGCGTGCCAATTCCCTCCAAGCTTCACCCCTTTTAATTTTATCGCTAAATTCATCACACCTCATGTCCCATACGCGGGACTAATACGAATTTCTTCGATGAATTGTTCCACATTCAAACTTGCAATTGAAACGCTTTCCATGCTGAACTGAGCTCATGCAGCTAGGCGGCTGGTGTGAAGAGCGTACCTTCAGTAATGTCTTTTGTGTTGAGTCTACTCATCGGGATGAGAGCGTTATCGGCACAAGTGCCAGATGTCAAACTGTCTGGGCACTGAATTCACTCCGTGTGAAAAGGTTCCGGCGATTCCCATACATTTGCTATGGTGGCTACACTCCTTGACAGCCGCCCGGAAATCAGTTTGATCAAATATGTGCCTCGTGTGAAAAGGGCCTTACTGATCTTGTAAAATGTAAACAAAGAGGAAGGGGTGATTTAACAATATAAACAGGTGTTCGTCCACTCTGTTTGTTTTCGATTTTCGTCTTTTAGATAGCAAAAATAATTTATATGTGCTTATATTATTTACATTTATAAATATAGCATTTTATTTAAATTTTTCATGGTAAAAAATTTGTTTTAGATTTGAATTAGCGGCAACAGTTGGCTACTGATCTTGTCAAATGTAAACAAATGGAGTGTGCAACAATACAATATAAACAGGTGTTCGACCCCTCTTGTTTTTAAACTTCCATCTTTTAAATATGAAAAATAATTTATATGAGCTTAGTTTATGTGTATTTACAAATTTATATATATTTTTTGATTGATAGTTACTTTCAATTAAATATTATAGGCAGACGACGGTCTCCGACCAAAAATTACCTTAGTATTTGAATTATTTGAATACTAGGCAGAAAAAAAATTCACTACAGGTTACTTATTTACATTCTTTAATAACTCAAAATTATAGCAACCAAAATGATAAATTTGTTTATAAAAAACAGTAATAAAAACGTTTAAAAAAATATTAATGGGCCATTCTGACTTTATGAATGTTCTCCCATTGCCATGAACAGCTTGCAGCCCCTTCAGGAGAAACGAAGTATTTTTTCTTCGCTCTTTATTGAATTCTTGCTATAAAGATGCATCAAGTATGTTTTTAATGTGAAAGCCTCATCAGCGACAATAAATCGATCGGCCACTATTTATAGGGTGCCCCCATATTATTTATAGGGTCCACGCGCAACGATATGCACCTTGTGGAAACCAAACAACGGACGTGAATTCGTCACGACACGACACGACACGTCAGTGTAGTGTGCACACACCGCCTGACGCTGACATTTTCCCACGTCAGCTGACGTTGCGGTCAGCGCGTGTCAACACGTCACGCCAGCGTAGTCTGAATGCAGCTTTATTCATAACTCTTCAATCTTACAAAGTAGAAGAATAAGTCTTTATCACCGATATTTTCTACCTGTTTTACAACAATTCATCCTGTAAGAGAAAAATGATAACCGACAAAATTTCTCCACTTATATGAACTTATTCTTTTCCGTATTTCCTACGGAAGGCTGTCGAATACTCATGACATGGTATTCGACACATCATCTGTATGATTCGCGATATGATCATCCAAGTCAATTTTCCTATGAAATGATATGCCACAGCTTTCAGTTCCGTTCAATCAGCTTTCACACAGTTTTTCGCCCGTGTGGGTACGACGATGTTTACATAGGTCAGATCGCGACACAAATGCTCTGGAGCAAAAATCACAAGCATATGGCGTCACCCCGTTATGGATTCGAAGGTGAATATTTAATCCACTCTTTCGTGTAAACCCCTTTCTGCAAATATCACAAATATGAGGTTTCTCGCCACTGTGCGAGAGTTCATGGCGCCCTAAATCGTCTTTCTTGGCAAATCGCTTCTCGCATGTTTCACACTGATAGGGCTTTTCACCGGTATGAATCCGGAGATGGTATTCCAGGTGAGTCTTGTCTATAAACCTTTTTATGCATATGTCACACTGAAAGGGCTTTTCGCCAGTATGAGTGCGTTGATGGCGTTCAAAGTTACTTTTCCTGTTGAATTCTTTCTTACATACATGACAAATGAACATCCTCTTGTTGGAGTGGCTGAGATAATGCTGATTCAGATTTCTTTTGTCACGAAATTCTGTTTGGCAAAGATCACAAGAGAAGGGTTTCTCGACAGTATGGGTATGAAGAGTGCGCCGATGGCGTTCAAAGTTACTTTTCCTGGTGAATCCTTTCTTACATACATCACAAATGAACATCCTCTTGCTGGAGTGGCTGAGGTAATGCTGATTCAGACTACTTTTGACACGAAATTCTGTTTGGCAAGGATCACAAGAGAAGGGTTTCTCGACAGTATGGGGATGAAGATGAAGATTTAAGGCTCTATCATCACTAAACTGCTTTTGACAACAAAGGCAGGAAAAATATGTCCTTGTAACTTCGTTAGTAAGATCACTCACCAAAGAATCTTTCTGATTAGCACCTGAATCTCACACACCAAGGAATTCATTCAATGTGCCTTCGGACGACATTTTAGATAGAACCTGGCTCTTCTACAGTCTTTAGTACCTGTAGATCGAAGTTAAAGGTAACACGCTTTTCCTGTGCCAATACCACTCCAGAATAACTTTTCGACTGACATGATGGCAAAACCTAAGAAAAAATTATACAAATAACCAATGAAGTTAGAAACATTATGAGAATCACTCGTTATTCAGAACATCAAAAGTTAAAAGTTGAAGCTGAATGAAACTTCTATGCATGTTATTGTAATATGCCTTATCTGGGCTTATTAATTTCTTCAACAAGAAACTGCATAATTGTGGCATCTTAATGCCGAGTATTTTCGGAACCTTTTTTCTAAGTAGTCGATTTCCGTAAATAAGGATTTAAAACATTATATACTCCCCTTGATTGTTTTTTTTTCCTTACTCCGGAAGAGAGCAATTATTTGACGTCACTCTAGCCAACTTACCCATTTCTTCGCAATTTTTTCATACTAGATATTTCGTCATATTTTCGTTATTCTCAGAAATGAATTTCTGTTGCCACTTCGGTCTCGTCCAACCGTCATCAAAAAATAAGCGGTTAGGAAACATTCATTCATGAATATTCCACTTCAAATTACTTCCGTTTCTATAAATACTCCTTACCATTAGTTTACGAATACTTGCAAAATTTCTATCCGTTATATGACAAATTTCTTTATCACAAGTGCAAACAAATTTTATGTCATCATTTTCATATACTTAAAAAGACAAATACTATTCTCACTAGAAAACATTGTTTTTATAGAAGTACACATTTTAACCACATAATTTTTAAGTACAATATGTTTTATTTAAATTTTACCTAGACTAGATAAAATTCTTCGGATGTGCTGTTAACCATTACCTAATTTTGAAATGAATACGATTTCCAATACATTAGATAAATAAAAACAATATTTTAAGGAAGTAAATTTTCATATTATAAAAGTATGACTAAACAGATTTTGAAATATCACTCGGTTACCGCCTGAATCAGCATTTTGTCCTGGGTTTGACCGGCGTTAAAATTCCGTTTCTTCGTCAGAGCCGAAGAATACCGAAAGAACGAGTTGCTCGGAGAGAGCAGATACCTTGACGATGAATCAAGCTTAAGTGAAACGACTTTTGTCCTTCCCTGAGAGTGGAGAGGGGGAAGTATTAACCATCCCAACCCTTTCTCAAAAGGAAAGATAAGACTTTATCGTTTTACTTCTTTCCAGGTATTTCTCTTTACACGCTACTTTATGGGAAAAGTTGATTTGGTTTTGAAAACGTCATTAAACTATAACACAGTATGAGAAACATTAATTTAGTACTTAACCTTTGTAACGTCCAGAACGTGCCCACGAGACAGTTGAACAATAAAAAGTATAGCACCAGCAAGGGGGACTTTGTACGGACTCACCTGTATTGTGCGGGAACTGTCATGCACAGTCGAGTCCCTAAAAAGGTGTAATGTTGTGTTGTATGGCGATTGACATTGATTAATGATTTTCTTTTTTCATGTTGGGGCTTCTTTTTCAGCAGGGAAGGAATAACCCCAAGAAAGGTCAGCACACCCGCCCATCGTAGGAGATCGGCCAGAACATTTTCAATGCACCAAACAACCTGGCACCTCGCGCTGTTTAAGCTATGCAGTATACTGGCGGCGAACAAAAGGGGTCGGGGATCAAATAGCCAGCTGCCCATGCTGACGGCGGGCGACAAGAGGCCAGAGGGCTAAAAAAAATTTCACCCTGATGTTGAAAGAACGGTCGATTGTTCAGAGGTATGTAGAGAGGCAAGAGCCCAAGGGGGGAAGACCACCCCCAGCGGAGGAGAACAGAGAACGAGTTACCAGACAAGAGTGGAGGTGACTGAACGGGATATTACGGAACTGAGATTGTAAGAGAGAGGTGGTGACTTTTCCACTGGTGCTCGCAGAAGATAGTCGGTTTAGTACTATGGAAGTTTGGTTTGAACTCAGAGTTGTTCTAACTCATGTTTTTTTTTATATTAAATTTTGTTTTTGTTATCAGAGAAAGGGAGTCATTCCTTGTAATATCATTTTATCACACCCTCACTGCATGTGGAACCCAGTAAAGAAATATCGCCCCAGTCACGTAGGCGGGTGATATACACATTGACTGCTCCACGCTCGGAGTTAAGTAACCGCCCGGAAGCTGTGATTCTGACGTCTCTTGCTGGATTTTACAACCTTTAAATAATAAAATGTTTAATTTAGTTCTTCAATTCAAAGGATTTTGAGGAACCTGCGAGATATTTCCTACAAAATACGTCCCTCTCTCTAAAGTCCACCGGTAACGATCGTAACATACAAGATCGAGATGTAAGCATTGTATGGTAACCAAATTGAGTAAAACGTTACTTCTAAGCGGGCTAATGATTACAAAAACAGACGTCACTAGCGCACATAGCAACTGAGTCTCGAGTATAGTTGTGGCGGCTCAAGCCCAAAAGAGAAACTTCTCTTAACTTTTATTGGTGGCTGACAGTTTCCTGTCAGATCTTAAAACAGAAAGAACCCAGCATCTTTCCCGATTTTTCCACATAATATGAAACTGGGCATTCTTGTTGTATATATTTAAAGGGATTGTTCACATTTAAAAATTCAAAACCTGAACTTCGTGAAACACCAGAAAATTTCAATTATTTACATAACAGGAGTAAACAGCTGGATCATTTCTAGAACAAAACATTTTCTACTAATGCACTGAACAAATATTATCTCATTGGCAGTTTTTCTCGAGTTTAATTAGAACGGGTTATTTTTGTCATACTTAGAAACTAGGTGCCTATTAAACATTATTTACGA
Source organism: Dolomedes plantarius (assembly GCA_907164885.2). NCBI lineage: Eukaryota > Metazoa > Arthropoda > Arachnida > Araneae > Dolomedidae > Dolomedes > Dolomedes plantarius. The sequence goes on along the minus strand of OU015495.1, from coordinate 168,964,743 downwards.
AAATTTTTACAGTACTACGAAAGAATTTTTTTATTGCATTACACAAAATTTCAACTATTCAAATAACTAATAGACACTTAAATTAGTTCCCATAAAGAGATGGGTTAAAGGATCATTATCACTGAGTTGAGTAACATTAAGGAACAAAAATTTCGTTCTGGAGTTGTGTTTTCACAGCTTTTACTCGGGTATTTTCAACAATTAAACTTTCTTATTTTTAGGAAAATCAAAATTGTTCTCCAGCACTCGCATCGAACTATAAATGTCTTAAGATGAATGTGAACAACAAAACACTGAATGACAAACTAGGAAGTTTTAATACCACTATTAAAATATGAAACAAGGGATTCCTAATAAAATTTTTAAAAAAACTGACAAAATGTATAACTAGATGATACAATACACTACTTTTCAAAGAAAAAAATGCAAAAAATTATGCATTTGTCTTATTAACTTTTATAAGTTAACATAACAACCGAAGTAACAAGCTGTAACTCCACTAGACATAAACTCAGAGCTTCTACGTAACATAATCACGACAAATGAACAACAGTTGACCAATAATCTATTACACGCATTAACTTTTACGCGACAGTGAATCTTATTTTGTCAGTTTAAATGAGTATTCGTAACAAAACCTTTTTGACAAATATCGCAAACGTGCTGTTTTTTGTTGGAACGAGTAAGTAGATGAGAATTCAATATGTAACTCCTGGTAAATTCTTATTGGCGCACATCACATACGAAAGGTTTCTTGCCGGTATGAGTTAAACTATTGAACGATGCTTATCTAAGTATCTTCTCCACGAATATCGTCTTTCACACAGCTCGCAGACATACGGCTTCTCGCCCCATGTGGATCCAATGATGAAAATTTAAGTTACTTTTGTTACTAAATGCTCTTTGGCAGAAACCCCATACAAATGGTTTCTCAACGGTGTGGGTGCGACTGAAGGGATAAATTGCTTCGTGAGAAAAGCTTTACAGCAGATATCCCATTTATGTTGCTTTCCTCCACTATGAGTACGTTTATGATGCTTCAAATCGACACTGCTGTAGAAGTTTTATCGCATATATCGCACCGAAAAGGTTTTTCCCCAGTATGAGAGTAGATGACGTTTGCAGTATGTCGCCCATTAAATACTTCCTTGCACACACCACAAACGTACTTTTCCTCACCAGAATAAGAAGGTGATTTTTCAAGGCCAGGGGGCCGGAGTCGGGTTGGTGATGCTTGCTCCCAGGACACTAAGGTTCGTTGTGAGAACCACGGCGTTTGGTAACGGAGAGCGTGACTGCGAGTCTCCTGGGGAAGTGGGATCCTCCAAGGGAATCACTGTATCACCATCAAGGCATCGGCTTGTCATCAATTCCACGCAGTCCGGCTGGAAACCGGGCGATGGCCCGGGCTAAGAGTGACAATGGACGTTCGGGCGTCGACTTTCGCCATATGGCGTTAGCTCCTGTTGCTTCGTTTGTCCTAAACTAATTACGGATCTGCATCACTCTGTGCGAGGTGGGATAGCGCGCCGAGTAAACGACTATGGACATACAGGTTCTACGCTTGTCGCATACAACGATGTATTACTTGTGCTTACTTAAATTGGCGAATCCCTTATCACATATATGGCACTGAAATACTCACTCAGAAGGGTCTGAAGTTTGACGGCCTCTAAGTATGGATTTATTCGCGGGTCCTTTACCAGAGGCGATAGACTAGGGGTCTTCAACCCGTGGCCCGCCGAAATATTTCGATCGGGCAAAACGAAAGTGATATAAATTCGAAAAAACCCTTAGAACGGCAAATCTTCTCAGACAAAAAATATCAAGAATGCACGGGGAAAATTAGCCCACGGCAAATAGGCTACGATCGAATCTCAACAACACAGATTCAACCTGATATTGAAGCTTTAGTTAAGAAAAAGTAATATCAAGTTTGTCATAAACATTCAGGTGACATCCCCCTTCCAATAATGTACACGGTATATCATCATTGGATTTTGAAATGTTGTTATGCCCTATATAAGTCCTGCATTCATTCTGTTTCATGAAATATAAAATACAAAATACATTGATTCAACTCCCACTTTTTGTTGTTTGTATAAAATAAATAAAAACATTTATTAATAATAGTTACAAAGGTACAAAATACTTTTTTTTAAACACACCATACACACAAAACTTCAGTGACGAGTTTTGAAGGTTTATCTCCCAAATAAAACAAAATATTAAACTCCTTGAAAGCAATAATAAAGTGATAGTGTTTCAATGGATCCCATCGCACGTTGGCATTGAGGGTAATGAAAGAGCCGACTCGTTAGCAAAGAAGGGAACCCTAGAACAACAGATAACTCATCCAATCTCTACAGGCTCAATAAAGAAAAACATCTACAACAAAATCTCTTTAAAACTTAAGACAGAACAGAACTTGCTATCTAAAGGGAAACGTTGGGAAGAGATCCAGGACAGCTGGAAAGACTATAGTCAAAAATCCCGTACAGAATCAGTGGCACATTTCAGACTTAAAACAGGCCACGACTGTCTAGCTGAACATTTAAACCGAATTGGCATCCTAACCAAAAGTGAATGCCAGGTCTGCAGGGCAGGCAATATGAATGCAGATCCCCTACTTACATGCGGAGGACTTGATCCGGAAGCCCAAAAAAGTGAGAACACCAAATTATACTGCGACGCTAGAGATTTGATGAACTTCCTATGAACTTTTAACACCTTTTATCTGAATTTGTTCACTGTTGTGCTTTATGCATCTGTTCAAAGCTTAGTTCTTTGCTGTTTGTGTTGCCTGTAAATATGGATTAATTTTCCAAATAAAGCCATAGGTTAAAAAAAAAAAAAGTTTTGAAGGAATTAATCCATCATCAAGCTATAAAAAGCAAAACAATCATCTCAAAGGCTGAAGCTCGTTTGCAAATAATACATTTTTTTCCTCTGCCTATGCTACTTATTTCACAGAGGTGTGGCCCTCGTACGTGAAAGGTTGAAGACCCTTCATTAGACAGCGATAACTTACCAATGCTGTGCATAAGCAGGTGGGTAGCCAAACCTTGTTTTCTGATAAAAACGATTTTCGCAATTAAATGGTTTATTTTTATGTTGGTTACTCGGTACTTCTCAAGTAAACTGAAATTCACTGTCTTCCTCATCGTTGGTAGAAATGCCGTCACTAAGTTTACATCCTTAATCGAAATCTTTGACACATAAACTAGGGCATTTGTTCAAAGCATCTTCAGACATGTTGGAAATTTAGACGGTGCAACCTTCTTAGAAAGTGAAAAATGCTTACTTTAGAACTAAGTCGTATAATAATCCTTAAGGAACAACATACAGAGCGTGATACCGAAACCTAAGAGAAAATTAGAAATCACCAATTACGCTGAAAACACCTTAATGGATATTTTATACTCAGCATATATAAACCGAAAGAAACTGGTATTGATACAATGAAATTACGCACTAAAAAAGAATGAAAAATGGTACGTAGGTACACGGCTAGGGATACGTAAATTTCGCATAAAAAATATCGAAATTTCGCAACAAAAAAAATACAATATATAAAATTTTGCATTTATTCGCAAAAATAAAAATAAATTTAAAAAGTTCGCGTTTATTGAAAAAAATTACAATTTTACTTACTTTGTAGGTAAGTATCAAAATTCTTAGTTGAAAGCTAACGTAACAGTTTTCACATTGTGTTCCTCAAGTCTTTGCATTCTGTCATTAATTACTATATTGTGCATACTAAAATATCTCAGCATCTACTCTGTTAACGGGATGATAGAGGCTTTATATAGCTGCCTTTGCAGAGTTAAGGTAGCAGCATTTCGTTGCAATTAAAATCTATATAACATCAACAGAAATCTCTTGGTTGGCTACTTAAGTAGCTGAAATACCCTTGACTTTGCCACTCAAGAAACGTTCTTAAATCTATTAAATTGTTCCACAAAACTTGATGGTTGATTTTTACAGTTAGATTTTTAGGTTCGACTCCGGCACGGACAAACTGTCCGTGTGAAATTCGGAGCCAATCCGAAAGAGAGTGAAATTTCTCAGTTATAGAACTCTGATGTTCTTAGTTAAGCTATTATGTTAATAAATTATTAGTATTGTTGCCTAATTTCGCCTAAAATGCCGTTTATCATCGAGTTTTTGCGGATCAGTAGTAAAGAAATAATTTTCGCATTTATTCACTCATATCGGAAAATTTTGCATTTATTCGCATCTATTTCGTAAATACGAAAACTACGTATCCCTATACACGGCCCTACGACTCGCACTAAATTCAAAACGAAACTTCATTCAAACGATGATGACCGAACTGTCACCTTTAATGTAGTAAATTAAAATAAATTAGTTTCCTTGAAAAGTTAGTCCAGAATCCTATTAAGACAAATAAGGCGAATTGCGACGTAAACGCAGTATATTTACGCTGGAAAAACTTCAGATAAGTGGCACACGTACGTGTGCCACTTGTAGTTTAGCAACGAATACCAGTTAAACAACGAAGACTGGTTGCTTAACTGGTATTCGTTGGACCTTCGTTGCTTAACTGGTATCCCCCAGTTAAGCAACGAAGGTTTTTCTCAATTCCTACTATTAGTTCACACTCTCTATATATATATCTTGTTCAAATTTTTAATCGTTAATAAAAGTACTTTTAATTCATCCACTCAAGTTCAAATACATTTTTTTAAACTTGTAGTGGATGACACTTGATGTTAATACATTTTTTTCAAATATTAATTCATTAATTAAATTTAATTAATCGATTTTAGTTTTAGACCTAGAGCGTCTCTTGCTCTTGAATAGTAATTTCCCTCTTGTTACTGTGTAAACGGTAGCACTGCGGTATCGCGGGCTTCTCCCGTCCTGTAGGTTGCGAGATCGAATCCCCAACCTGACAAACTTTTTCTCTCTCTTTCCCCCCCCCCCCCTCTTAATCTCGCACAGTAGGCAAGGTTCTGGCAGGCAATCCTTTTTTTTTCAATTCCTACTATTAGTTCACACTCAAATTTTTCTTTGTTGACCGAAGTAGGAATTGACTTTAAAATTTTTTATATATATATTACTTGTTTAATAGCAGAATATGAATTCAAAGATGTTCATCGTAATAACCATTTGATAAAAGCTCGAATATTAATAAATGATTACGCATCGATCTACACTGAAATCAAGAATTATAAAAAGGAACGCCTTTTTAGTAGGCAAGCATAAATACTCGGTATCCCCCCCCCCATTACATCTCATTTTCAAAGAGATGGCAAGATCGGAAAGCACAATCAATATTATTACACTATTTGACAGTGTACGTGAGGAATTACACAGTATAGTGCTCGTGCAGAGACAGCACACGTAGACAGTTTACATAGAGAATATACGCAATATTTAATGCTGTCTAAAAATAAGTTAACTTCAAACACAGGAATGGAAATGGTTATAATAATACTATATGTTCCGGTATAATAATACTATAACGGCATCTCATATTTTGTTAAAAGCCTATACAAAATGGACGCATAGCAAGCACATCATTTTTTTTCATTTTTTTTTTCTGTAGACAGTTCAAGAAATATATTTGAAAAGAAATCTGAACTTATTAGCAGTGCTAAATCGAGGCCAGATCTTTTTGTTGGAAAAACTCAATTATTATCACATATTCGAGAACAAAGAAATACAAAAGCTAAGTATTAAATGTTATTCTATTGGTTTCTTTCGGCCTCTTTAAAAAGAAACTTCGTGTAACAAAAATAATACGCTCTATGCCAAACATTACTATATCCTAGGAACACGTTCATCAACAACGTAACATATCCAAAAAACACATTTGGATGCATAATTGGTCCAAAGATGACAACAGCTCAAGAATCTCGACTCAGAAAGCAAGCGGTTTATAGAATACCATGGGTTATTCTAGAAGGCGCACAATAGTACAGTTGGCAGGCTTATGTCTATTCTAAAACCATGCGCCAAGTTCGCGGGAAAATTATATATATAACAAGGAATTACCAGTATCCCCTAAAACAGTTGTAAATAATCTACATGCATACCATTATTACAATGAACGCCTTACTTACATTATATACAGGGCAAAGAAAAACTCTCATTTTGAATTAAAAACTGTCATAAAGGTTAATGCATGTCTACTAGAATTTGCACGTACCATTGGCTCACTCTTTTCAACAGACTGTTAGAGAAAAAACATGTCTCAAATAAATAAAACATTCTTTACATTTTATGTGTAAATATTTTAACTGAAAAGATTTGTATTACATTAAGAAGTATAAAGACAAATTCAGTAACTTAACATTTGTTTAGTGCTTTCCAATAATTTGATTAACCTCTATACAAGGGTGAAATATATTATTTCATTTAAAAATTTTAAGAAAACACAATACAGAACTCATAAAACCTGAAGTAAGTCAACAACAGTTATATTTATACTATAAATACATTAAGTTGATTCACTAAGTTGATTTTCGTAAAAGTATGAGCTAATTATCAAATTACTACAACAGTATGCAGTTCAGTTAAAATTGCTTTCATTACATTAAAAAAAAAAGAGAGAGAAAAGATCAACCCTATCAACTAATACAGTATAGCTATGATTAAAAAGTTTTCCCTAGATCTCCCTTATCCCTGGCTCTACTTGCAGTGGGAACAAACTAAAACGAAAGGGCTGATTGCCAGGCCTTTGTATACTGGCAGCCTGGAGCCCAGGAGTCAAGAAAATATTACTCCTCCTCTATCCATCACCCATGTGGTTGGGCTTGATCCAAACTGAAACTATGCTAATGCATATTTCAAATTTTATCCATGTTCACTCTCAAAGTAAAAAGGTGGGTGCCTTATTTCTAATCAGATGTGCAGACCTGCCAACCTCAGTAAGAGCAAAATCCTGCAATATTCTACCGTGCATGACATAACGACATAAGACAAAACAGTATAGTAAAAAATTATAATAAAAGAATTACAATGTATACTTACTTAAAGTTTATAGGATCTCTAAAATAATATTACAAAGTTCCAAAATATTTCCTTACTGTTCAGCTCATCTTGAAATTATAATATTAAACAAAAGTTATATACAGTGGAATCTCGATCGATCGTTTTCGGATCCATCGTTTTTCCGTATGTGTCGTTCATTTTATCCGGTCCCAACGATCATATTGCTTTGTTATGTTTCCGCATCTATCGTTTTCCCGCATTTGTCGTTCATTTTAATCGGTCCCTTGAAAAACGATAGATCGAGATTCCACTGTATTAGAAATTTACAATCATACATTTTAATGTACATCATATTTACACTAACAAGGACCCCAGTAGCCTATATTTCGAGTACTTCTATTTCTTTATAATGTTTGTTTCAATTAATTGCAGAAAATCTTGGAATTTTTGTAGCATTTACTGTAGCTGATTTTACTCTCTTTAAAAATTCATTGTTAAATTGTTTTTCATAACACCATCCTTGTTGGTTCCATTTCCATATAAGCCAATTTTCTAAGGTTTCCCTTGACATAGATGACCTGAACTGCGTAGATATTTTTGTTAAGTAACTAAAAATCCTCTCACACTCTGGATTACTGTGAGGGATTGTTAAAACCAGCGTTATTTTTTTTTACGTTTCGGAATTTTTTTTACCTTTCGGAATAATAGTGTCCATTCCGGAAAACCCGGAAGATGCATTAAAAATCCAGCATTGCCGGGGTAAATCCGGAAAGTTGGCAGGTCTGGAAGTGGTTCCATGGGTTAAACATTTAATGACTGTTCAGGGCTTCTAACACTGTGTCAAGAGTATTTATAAAATAAATAAATGAGAGGACTTTTAAGTACTTCATCGGCTTAGCATAGGTGGCGATTTATAAGAAAGAAAAACCAGCATGTCTACTGTTTACTTAAAAGCAGCAAAATGGACTACATTTGTCAAGTTAATATTCTCTCAAAACTAAATAAACAAAAGTACAAGATTTTAAACAGGAACATTTTATGAAAAAAAGTTTAAAACATATAAAAAAAAAATTGGTTATATAAAACAATTAACATAAAGACTACAGCTTAATTTTTAATATGAGTTTGTTATTCAAACTGATGACACTATGCGGCTTTAACCTACTGCTTTTAAGAATTTTTTTATGCAAAAATTATAATACTGTCTACGATACAGCAGAAAATGATCTATTAAATATTTCTTATGAGAAAAAGCTAAACAAATAGCAGTTCAAAAGCATAAGAATGAAGAAGCCAAGTGGATAATGTTATTTTCACATCATACTCTCTTCAGCAGACTGACTGAAAAATCTGTTTTCAAATGTATGAACAAGAAAATAGCAATTTAAAACTGTTTTTTTGAGAATATTATTTATGATAAAAATCAAGCCTAAATGACTTCTTAAGCCCGTGAACAGAAGGATAATGATTCGTTACTTTTACAAGAAAATGTTTTACTAGAATCACTAACAAGTAAATTGAATCTAGGGTTAATTACACCTCTCAAACCAAGAAAAGCTTTTATTGCAAATAATGCTGAGTAATGGCTTTTCAGAAGTATGGATACAAATGGTATTTTATATAATGAACATATACAAAATCTTACTCCATAATAACAAAAATAAATGTTTCAACAGACATATGAGTATCAAGATAACTTAATTCAGTGTTCATACTCATTTTTTGAAATCAAAAATAAGTTCATAAGGACATTTCTAAGGACCTGACCTACCATTTCGAAAGACCTGAAAGAAAATTTAGAATGTGTTTTATTGCCAAAGTTTAGACTTTTTAAAAGTATTTGAGTTTTAAGACCCTATACAACCTAATAACATCTATATCAACTTAATTTATTAATATTAATAACATTTCAAAATTACTTTTATTGGTTACAATCTGTTTGGTGATCTCTGCATTTTACAAATACAGATAAATATTTAACTTGACAAATGTACACTGCTAGTTCGTTTTACTCCTCGCCTCCCTCTGCTTTTGTGTATCAACCCATGATTCAATGAAGACCGGTCACTATGCAGCAATTCCTGCATACGCAGATGAAGGTCCATTGAAGGTCCCAATGAGGAATTTCCCAAGTTCAGTGAAATGTCATTGTTGTGAGCCTGGGCTCCGGACGGACAGTAGAGTTCTGCCGACCAAATGGGGCAACCCGTAAGCTGTTAGTTTATATATATACAGTGAAACTTCTCTACGATAGCTAGTCATCATTCTGATAAAAAGTGGCTGTCTTGAAAGGATGGGAAAGGGGGTAATATAACATTGGCTCTAGAGGAGGGTATTCAAACAGTTCTGAACAAAATATGGCCACTCAGTGGGGTGGCTGCAGAATAGGAGTGGCCAGCTAGAGAAGATTCACCATAAATGTATGAATATATATATATATATATATAATTTTTTCTAATGTAGCAGGCACTTGTCTTGATGACATTGGCCCAACAACACTGCAAGGTCTTATTGGCTACTTTATTATGGGAGAACCATTTAGGTGAGCCAGCATTGTTCCCTATGAATGGTTATCATGGAAACATCCAAGCCATAGTTAGGTGACATAGCTTATATATTTATACATATTAGGAGTGAAAGGGAATGCAAGAGACAATATATAAGTATTTTCATCCTGGTTAATAATGATACAAAAAGAAAATTAAAAAGTTATCTGTATTTACATAAAGGCATTCATTCATAGCAATTCATTCAAAATTCTTCCATTTCGACTTGAAAATTGGTACTTTTTAAGGACCAGAGAGTAAACGAAAAAGTCAGAAATTTGATAGCCAAAAATAAGTATTTTTTAAAATATTTTTAAGGGCTCTAAAAAGCCGAAACTGAAAATAAGTTCTTAAAGTCTTTTAAGGACTACACGAACCCTGTTAATTCCTTTAATATAAGTTTTACGGGGAAAAAAAGGATTACAAATAGTAGTTCCCTTGGGTGAAAAATGTTAGAACATTTTTTTCTTTTCAAAAACACCCAGTTTCTTAACGCACACTAAAAGGAAAAAGAAAAATCAAAACTCTTTTTTTTACTACATGATAAGTAGTCTGTTATAAACACAGTATTTTTAAACTCTGATCACAATAATATATCAGGAAAGTGAACATTTTATATATATATATACTTTCAGATCCAAATTTTAGATTTAAATCTCATCCACTTGAGCATCAGGACCGCAGTTTTGGAATTGAAGTATGTCACTAAAAATGACTGAACTATAAATATGGTTACCAATCTTCAGTTTTGATTATGTGACAGTTAGAGTGATGGTAAAAACTTCTCAAAGAATCATAAATTTAAATTATTATGAGTGAAAATAATTTCCTGCCCTTGATAAAATATCCAAAACTGTGGATCTTACAAATAAAACTTTATTTTATAAATTTTAATCAAATCCCAAAACTTTCCAGAGCAGTGTAAAATGGAAATAAAATTAAAGAATTCAACCTGACTTTTTATAGTTTATAGTAATTCTGTTTATGTAAGGTGATCTACTTTCTACAAATTGCAACAACTAATAAATTCTCATAAGTCCATCATGCTGCAAAATTTTTTTGATTAAAATAATAAATAAGGCAACATCTTGAAATGGTAACATAGGGTTAAAGGATAGATATATTTTTGAATGGATATAATTTTATCCCTAGAACTAGAAAATTATAATTTTGACTGCTTTCAGCAATTTCTCGTGTTTTGGGTAGAAAGTCCAAAAAGCAATTACATGAAAACAATTACAATTCAGCACCTTCTCTCCGAGTTCAAAAAAGTCATTTTCTTAACTATATAACAAGAGCCACTAAATAATGTCTTTATATTAAAAAAATTTGAAGAACCTTAATCAAATACAGTTTTACTACATTTATAAAAACATTAACTTCTATTAAAAGAACTAAATCTAAATATTTTCATTAAAAAATCCTGATTTTGTTCAATCCTCCCTTCAAAATTGGTTATTCGCTTGAAGTTTATTTAACAACCCGCAAAATATAAAATGCAGTGACGATGTAATGTGTTATAAAATTATAATTACTTTACATATAAGAAATATATGAAGGGTAAAATAAAATGCATTTTCATGAAAACATTCTATATGAATAGTAAACAAGTCTTGGTGATTATTAAAACCAAGCATCAAGGTAATTTCATGGTTACTATTAAATACTACACATTAATTGTAAACACATAACAGTAATAAAATTCTCCTACAGTGATAAAAATAGTTTTTGCTTTGTAAAAAGAAAAATAAGAATGTTTATATACTAATTACTAGTTGTAACAAACATGATGCATAAATACTCGATATACTATAATGTTCTCTTTATTCATTTTATATTTTTACAATCCACATAAGTGGTACAGAAATAGTAAACACACTAAAGGATTTCTCCTGTCACAACATATACCATTAGCAATGTATTCCTTTGCATGCAGATCTGAGGAACCATGACATCACAATTAGCTTGGCAAATGAAGGTACAAAAGATCCATTGATTTCGACTGATTGTTTCATATCATATTAAATGTCTTTGAAAAAGATAAAATCAATGAATTATCTCAAAATCCTCATCTTATAACTAGTACCTTAAATGAAATTATTTTATAGCCATCATTTCTGAAGGTAGTGTAAAAAAATCACACTATTATTTCAAAATCAGCACAGGGCATATAAAATCATGCAAGTTTAACAACAAACAAAAGATATTCCCAGTTTGTAAATAATGCAACACGGGACAAGCTTCTATAAATTATCCCCTTGCCTATATTATTAAGACCACAGAGGATTAAAAATACACCTCCCAATTACAAATTAATAGTTTAAGTTCTCTTATAATTAGTTTTCTACTGAAGAAACTAGATCAAAAGGAATAAGTAACAACAAAACAACCAATTATGAAAAGATGTGATAAAATTAGAATCAAACATTAATACATAGTATTCTGTTTTTTACATAAAAATTTGGGGATATTATACCAATCTAACTGCACCATCTGCATCCAGCAAATGCTAGAAAAGGAAATATACTTACATGGAGAAAATTATAATATCCAGTATTGAAGTGAATACCTCAATTGAAAATAAAAGTACAAGCACTCAAAGAGGTATTTATCCCTGTCTCTTAAATTGTTAATTCACTGTATACAGCAGACCTGCAAAATGTAAGGTTCATCTTCTCTCACTCTGTAGTCTGAGAACCTTTTTGTGAAGGCACATAATAATATGCATCTAATAATTATGATTATTTTTAGATTTATATTATGAAAGAAATGTATATGCAATGAATATTTATGTCTATTTAATTTTTAAAGTAACCAGCAGTTTACTTTTTGTTAGAGATAAAATATTTTTCCCATTTATCCTATTATCTTGCAGCCTACAGCAGCTTTCCGTAAAGTAATATAGCCCTCATCACATTTCAAGTTGTGTAGACCTGCTTTAAAGCATTATAGTGTGAAATGCCATGTTTACTTAGTTCAATCACTTGCAAGCAGACAAGATTCAAAAATATATTTAATTGTAAGCAAATATTATGAAGAATCATTTAAATGGAATGTAAAACTTCAAAGAAAAATTAAAGTCAAAAACAGGAATCAGGGGATAAAATAAATTTATTAATATTTACATATTCTAAAAATATTTGACATATTTCACTTAGATGCAATATTACACAAACATTTATAACATTAATTTGATAAATTTTATTAATCAGATGTAAACGTATAGGATCAAAATCCTTGGCTAAATCCTCAAATGGTCCAATCAATCAAACATCCATTAGCAATCAACCTGTTGGTCCCCAATGTAAAAAAGCAACCTTTTACTAACAATATTTATCATCAAATTGGCTTACATGATAATGTAATAAAGATTAATACCAGATTTGACCAATGAAAGAAAAAATTGTACTTACCTATCATAGGAATTAACAGAGATTTCATTAAGAGAAAGCAGTTTAAATATTCATTATATATATGCTCCGAAAATTACCAGATATTGAATGCATGATATTTGTTATTCACTATCCCCCCCCCCCCAACTTGATATGTAATTACTACAGATTTTGAAGCATTACGATGAGCACAATACAGGAGGCTTGATTTACTCACATTACATTATCATCAACACGAAATGATTAAAAAATGTAATACATTGACTCTTATATGCAATGGTAGCGCAGGTAGCTTTATTAATTACAGACATTTTATGATCGTTTGTAGACTCATACACGTTCTACATTCTTATATTTTGTAACAAAAAAAAATAACCTTCGTTAAATCGAAAAAAAACACTGTCAGATGACCAGAACTAGAAAAAACAAATAAATGACTAGAAATTTGCTCTTAATGATGAATTTTATTCTGCAACACGGTTAATTTTCAGACGATTTTTTTCTACAAACTTAAAACATATAAGCTGTCAGTTGAATTGATCGAAAGAGTATGTTTGGGTTTCGGCAGCTGACAAATAAAAACAAAAATAGCTGTGTAGAAATGGGAAGTACAGTAACAAGTATTTCAACCATTTAAACAATATTAACACATACGAGGTGAAAAAGATATTCCTGTACATACCTTATCTCGCATTTAAATAATGCATGTTCATAGTTATTCATATTTGGTTTAATCAACAAATACATTTGATGCGACAATTTTTTCAACGCCACGAACTACGCATGCGCCCAATTGATCAGCATGAGATTGCCACTTTACAAAAACAAAATTATACACAAACTAGAATACAGCTGCTTGCCAGTGGTAAAAAGCACTATGTCCATTTTTTACAAGTAGCACTACTCTTCCATATTTTCTGGCATTCTTTTTATTAGAGCAAAGCTCTAACTCAAACTCATAAATAAGCAATTTAGCCATTTGGAAATAACACCATATCCCACCACTGTATCGAGGTAAAGAGCACTAAATTGATTTCATTAAGATCTATAAAATTCAGTAATTGTGACATAGTGTCTTTTACCTAATGCACAATTATATTTTGCTGACGATATTAAGAAGCTGAGTGTTTCTATCATATACGTGTGGGTTTTAAAATATAAAATCTGTAGCGAATTAAATAAGTTAACCAATAGCAAATGTGATGCATCAGCATTTCGGTATTCTAGTTATTTTACCGTCTATTAGGACAGATATTTAAAGAACATAGATTTCAGCTTGGCTAGCGCAACCATGATGCGAGGCGGTCAGGTATTCCGAAGGATCGAAAATATTGCTCCTTTGGGAGGTTTGTATAGGTTTTAGTGAAGGTGTAGCGTGTTCGGTGAGGATAACTGATGATATCTTCCACATTGAAAAACTATATTTATTTAACAAAACTTAACAAAGAAAATAATACGCAGCGTCCGCTGCCATACAAAACGAGAGAGAGAGAGTCTCTTTTCCGCTCTCTTTGAGCGCTGGGAGGGAATGAATATCATTCGCCGACGTAGACACGATCTGGTGGTCGTTCGCCAAAATATCAGACACTCTGCCGGGGGTCGTAGCATCGCAGACACTACTAGGTCAATTGTGTCATTAGTGATTCAAAAAAGTTTCATTTATATATATGTAAGCTCATTTTCATTCTAATGCTCGGTTATTCGTGACAAATGAACACCTAAATCAGAAGGATCTGTAATCTGAAATTATAATTATTGTATTTTCTTTTCAACATGAACACTGAGGCTTAAGTTTTTAAATATGAAATCTACTTTCCTTTAACACTTTTTATTCTAATATGTCCTTTCTCTTGCATGAAATTCCATAAAATTCTATGGTTGTAAATTTATTCGCTGTACGTTTTTTTTTTTTTTTTTTTTTTAAAACACAACCTGACCTTTGAAGTACGAAGGACAGCGAAGTTTACACTGTTTGGCACTGTGATTTTAACCAGTCAGATAAGTTCACTTGAAAACAACACTGCAATGGTTCCAGTTCTGGGTTTTTGCCTAAAAAATACTTGAACATCTCGAATCATGCTTGATTTTTTTGTTTGGGTATATTAACTTCCTTACATTTTATATGCAGAGTGATTTTTATTAAACTGACACTTCTCAGAGCCACCTATAGACCGATCTATCAGCCGGAATTCAGCCAAAAGTTAATGGAGGGACTAAGGATGACATGGGATAGTTTTCTTGAAAAAAAAATTAGTTCCAAAAGTCGCCAATAGAGGAAGATATGGCACGGTTGTTGTCAGCGCACCCGAGAATGAGACAAAACGCAAGTAAAACATCAAAATGCAAATTGATGACTACGTAGTCAGCAACAGCGCCAGTATTTTGGGCTATAAAGATCGGTGCCGAATCTGTTGCGCCATCGTTTTACAGAAGAAAGGGTCATCAGTCGCTTTTTTTCCACTTGCATGGCCCCCTCGCTCCCGGACCTAAGGGCCTGTTCACATAGGAGTCCGTTGCGTGCGTTAAGGAAAAGATGACGTTGAGACGAAAATAAACCAATCATAGGCGTCAAAAATTTCATTGCTAATCGTTTGGAGGCATATGATTGGTTTATTTTCGTCTTAACGTCATCTTTTCCTTAACGCAACGCAACGGACTCCTATGTGAACAGGCCGTTACCCATGTGACTTCTTTCTGTGGGGTTATTTAAAGTCCAAGGTGTATCTTGGTGGAGTCTCTAACTTGGCGGCCCTAAAGGACAACATATCCCGGACTATTATGAACATTCCTGGTGATAAGTTACGCTCGACCGTTGAGAACGTAGTGTTCAGGATGCAATGTGTCGTCCACCAGTATGGTGGTCACATTGAAGGAAAGAGAAGTGAATTTGCTGCATAAAGCGGTGTCGCAGTGAAATTTTTTATTATTAACTTGTCTGCTTATTACAACTTTTTCGGTATTCACCCCTTATCTTTATAACTCGAAATACTGGCGCTGCTGTCGACTACGTCGTCGTGAATTTGCATTTTGGGGATTTACTTGCATTTTGTGCAAATTCTCGGGTGCGTCGACAACAACAGTGCCATATCGTCCCCTATCGGAACTTTTGGATTTTTTTCCCCACGGAAACTCTTTCCTATGTCGTCCTTAGCTCCTCTATCAATTTTCGTGGAATTCCAGTTGAAATTCCATAGATCGAGCTACAGATGGCTCTGAGTAGTGTCAGTTTTAAAAAATATCACCCTATACTAATAACATATAAGAGGTATAAAATCGAAATTCATAGGGTGTTTAAAACAGTGCGTGCTGCTCTGAATCTTTTCTGTATTACTAGCGACACAAATGACGGCAATCAGTTTCAGGAAAACACTGGCATTTTCAAAATAATACTGACATTACTTCATAATTTTTCCCCTCCTGTAAGTGGTGCATAAACTGGCTTTTAGAAGCATGTGTTAATGTTTATCGCCCAAGGACCCCCTCCCTCCAAAAAAAAAATGGCAACACCAAGATTTTTATTACTGGAGATTTTTATTACTAAAAAAGGATATTTCATTTCAGATTCAAACATCAAGAAGAACTCAAAATATAATGTAAATAAACTTTGGTATTTCCTCCTCTTAAAATTATCTAGTTACTGATTTCTCCATTCAGCATTGACCAGTCTTTCAATTTTTATTTTACCAAGAAGTCTAATAATAGAAACTTTCTTCCTTAATCCACTGCTTTGATGAAAACTTCAATCATTTGATGAATGAGTATCAAATTCTGACGTTCAGCTATATTTTGATTTACCAAAATAGATCTTTTCTGAGGGCAGAAAACGAACGCAGGGAGATTTTTGTTATTATCTTTCATTGTGCTAATGTCAAGGATACACGTGTGAGAAGACACGCGTGTGCAAGCCGTACAGAATATCGGAGGTAGCTCAACGGATGGCGTGTGTTGAAGGAAAATGAACTACACCTGTTAAACTTTATTTCTTGTCCAAAATTATCCTTATTTTGTTTTTATTTATTTATTCCAGATCGTTAACAGGCAAGATTATATGAATAACTTTCTCTATAAATATAACTTACATTTCATTTTGAATTCAAATTGAGGAAAATAATTCTGAAAACTGAGCAGCACTCCCTGAATTGTCATTATTCAAATTAAAAACTGCGTTTTAAGCATGTTAAATAGAAAACAAAATTCTTTCCAATCATACTTTTTAATTACCTTCTTAACCAACCAGCGTCAGTGCAAGAAACCTTGACAGACGTAAAAGAACTTTTAATAGGCGATAGCAACTTAAGACTTTTGAGGGGCAAGAAAAGATTTTTCGTACACCAAAGAAAATTAGTTTGAAGTTTGAACAAGCCTCGGTATGAATTTCCGTGCATGATCCGATGCTATACATAACCTTCGAAGAAGTGACTGGCTCTGTCGCCGCTGATCAGCATCCAAGTGGCTACCTCCGAAATAAAAGCCATATTATTTTCGGATTATTTCGCCTTCAGACACACAGGCTGGGAAAAAGAGTTTTCCCGTGAGGGTTTTCATTTTACTGCGACCGATGAATGACGGTTAATTGGAAATGTAGCCTTAAAAATCGTATAAAATCAAAACTCTTTCCTCGGTTTTAGCAAAACTTAAGTTTTTTTGTTGCTGTTGTTGTTCCTATCCTAAATACCATACATTCCTTCGAATTTGGCGGTATTAGGAACCATTTTAAACATTTTCAATTTAAGACAACAAAATTAAAAATTTTAGCATTATGTTGGTTCGTTTTAGCTTTTTACAGAACTCACATATGAGTCACATATTGCACTTGTAAAGCTAATCCTTTGAAAACTTAATGTGCAAAGGATTGGGAAGTACTTTAGTTAGGAAATTAATTTATTTAAAAAAAATTAAAATCCTGAGTAAAAAGCATTCTTAGGCACGAGTTATCTTCTGAATATAAACACCACTGAATTTTCGTAGGATTAGAAGAAAATTAAAGTTATCGTTACAAACTTTAAAGCTTCGAATATGGTGTTAGGGGCATGTTGTAATGTGCTGCTGTGCTAAACAGAATTACCCTAGCGAGGGTTCAGTCGCCCAGATACCTGCCCGGCAAATATGACCATCCGGAGGTACACAGGTCTCATGTTACCATCCCTATAACAGATAAACTGTGAAAGAGGGAGTTTTCAAACAGAGAAACATTACGTGAAAAACAGAAAATATGGAAAAAACGGAAATACTACGTGAGGAAAAGAGAGAAAATAACAGACTAAAAAATGCAGAAATGCATTTAAAATTAATAAACCCCAAAAATTTAATGCAATAAATAAATTTACAAAATATCTTAGTCAAAATCATAAGAGACTTCCCTGCAAATGGAGCATAAGAAACGGAATTGTATTGACCACATTAACTTTGTTTCGCCGTTGCGACGTGAAGCAGTGTTGCCAATTTGGGGGTAAATTAGTTGGAAAGGGGTGTTTTTAGGGGCATTTTGAAGGGGGGGGGACGTTTTTTAATATTTTGTACAATCGAGACGCGTTTTTTTTTTATTAGATTATAAGTTCCATACATATGTCAAATGTAAATAAGCCTCCATTTCATTATGTAAGTGTGTATTATCTATTTATTTCAATTTATCTCTCAAACAGGTTGCCTATTTGGAACCAGAATTTCTTTTAGGAAGGTCTAGGCAGGGGATCTCAAGTTGGTGTTAGGGGGAAACAGGGGGATTTCAAGATGGCGCTAGGGGGAGGCGCTTCGTAGAGGTTGGCAACACTGACGGGAAGTCTCGTTCACAGCAAGAGGTGGGAATGTGAGAAAGCTCACTCGCGTCGATGCAGGAACGTGACTAATGTCTCGCGAATCTCTTGCGGGTGGCGCGATCGCGAATGTGTAAATGCGGCATTTACACATTCTTCATTACTGCTACCTGACAGTAGAATAATATATACACTATATTATATAAAAAAATACCGGTCGCCAGACTTGTTTTTTAAGAAATACGAAGCACATTCATAAACACCACTAATATTGATAGGTGTTTCCATTATTTTGATAACCACCTGTGTGTGTGTGTGTGTGTATACCGGGTGAACCAAAAGTCCTGCCCTGATTATTAATATTTATTTTGCTCAAACTATTATAATTAGACATACGTACGTTTGGATATATTGTAAGTACTGTTATAAATATTTTTATAAGACCATTTACCTCAGTAAATTTCAACGTGTGCCCCCTTGGAAGCTCGGAAAATGTCGAAGGGTATTTCAGTTAACGCCAAGTGTTATTTAACGTGTCATTTAAGTGTTATTAAACATTTGGTTGCAAGGCCTGAACGATTTGCACTTTATAAGCATGCAACCTAAGCCTTTTATGAAGAATTCTTACCAAACTTGTTTGCCGTACTTGAAGTTCACGTGATGCTTCACGAGTTGATTTAGTAGGACTCCGTTGAAACGATTGCCGAACGCTATCAACAGTTGCTTCACTCACACTAGGCCTGCCACTTCTAGGAAGATCCTTAACGCTGCCTGTTTCTTTAAACCTTTCATACCATTGCTAATGATTTTGCATCAGGAGGGTTGCGTCCTTAACAACGTCGAAATTTACGATGAACATTAATGGGTTGTTTAGTGAAATCAAAGCACACATTGGGCTTTCTCTTGAATCGACGGCATTGAAGGATGAAATTTAATTATAGTAATAGTTCAAGATATGATAATAAATCAGATTCGTTGTTTTAATTGTAATTTTTTTGGTCATAAATCTTCAGAATGTATAAATAAGACAGACGGTCCCCCGTGTATTAAATGCTCAAGGTTTGGACATACCTTCAATATGTGTGATGAAAAGAATCTCTGGTCTCGATAACAAAAAAGGTTATCGAGATCTGCTTAGAGCCGTTCGGAATCGGCTCTAAGCAGTAGATCCCAGTCTAATAGTAAAAAAAATTACCTTAGTGTTCTTAACCATACCAAACCAACCAACATACATAACCAGACCAACGATAACAAATATACCTCCCAATGGTAGGACCCGAATCTATAGTCTATGAACCGAATACCAGTGCTCTAGCCATTCGGCCATCTCCCTGACTTAAGCAATCGTAGCGATTAACATTTTTATAACACAGTTTTTAATTGAAAATTGGTGCTTCAAGATTACTTTCTACCCACTGTATGCCGATTTATCTTTATATATAAAACAGTTCCGTAACTGACATACAACGCACAGATCAAACCGCTGGACCCAAAGGGCTGAAATTTTGCATGGCGATTCTTCTTATAGTGTAGGGGTGCACTAGAAAGATTTTTGAAAAATTCTAAGATTTTTTTAAATTAAATTTTTAAGCTGTTTTTGTATTTTTTTTTCAGTTTACATTTAAAATAATAATTTGAGGGCTATAAAATTTATATCACGAGAAAGATTATAAAAATTCCCTTAAAATGAAATCTTTTTCGAATCTTTACCTCCATTTTCTGATTTTTGGTGAATCTTTAAAGATTAATTTTTAGAATTTAATTTATTAAATGCTGATTAAGTGATTTCTTTTTCTGGTACTTTAAATTAATTTATCGTCACGTTCATAGCAACGAAATAGACAAAAAAATATTTTTTTCTTCTTGCTAATGCGGTAGACCATTGGAAATTATCCCCCCCCCCCCAAAAAAAAAAAAAAAAAAATATTAAAACACAGTAAAAGATAAGTTCCTCAAACTATACTATATTCTTTAGTATGTTCTATTAGGTTTAATTTGAATATTTTCTTCTACATTATTTTGTCTATAAAAATATCCGTTACGATTTTTTTATAAACATATTTTTGGCATTAATTGCATACATTGACCGTTGTATTTAATTTGAATGTACTCCGTAGCGAAGTACGGGTTTTCAGCTAGTCTACCTATATAATTTTATGTAATTCTATATTGGGTTGTATCGCATATTATTATTTTTGAGCACGTATGAACTAAAAATATAGTTTAAAATGTATATTTAAGAGGGTCCAGGATACATTTAAAAAAATTTTTTATTTATTGAGCTACAATTTTGAATTTTTTTTAATGGTTAACCATATAATTTGTAAACAAAATCACATCATAAAACTTCTCCTAGAGTTTTTAAAAAATTTTAAATTAAAAAAAATTGAGGTAATTTAAAATCGTTTTAACTCGAAATATTATTTGTCGAATTTCAAAATTATTTCATTTAATTAAACAGAAATATATGCTTTAATTTTGATTCAGCATTTTAAAAAAATATTAATTTAAAAAAAATTAAATATTCAGAGTAAAAATTTCAAAAAGAATGATGTAACTTATTTTTAAAAAATCATATTTCCAAAAGTAAATATTTTTTCAAATTTGCTGAATCAAAATTAAAGCAAAATAATTGAAAAAGACATTTTCCAATTTGTACGATTTATCTTTAACGGTTCTTGACTTATAACAATTTAAAGACGAGAAATGGTGAAAAAAAACCATCATGCAGAAACTGCTATTAGATTGTTGCAAAAAAAAAAATTAATATCTGCTATTCTAATTAAGATAGAAACATCACTTAAACGTCGTTTTAAGCGGAAATAAAACACAAAAATGATTAATGCAATAATTTTTTTTTCCTATATAAGTTTATGTAACTCTGTTACCGTGAAAGACCGAAATTGGAGAATGTCGACTTTCACCGGTGAATGTCAACAAACACCAAATACGTCGGTGAAAGATCGAATATTTCATTACATTCTTGTACATTCGGACCCTCACCGGTGTATGTCGACAATCACAGATATGGTCTGGTGGAGGTCGAAAAGAGAGGAGCCGACAAAGAGGCGACTGGCTGTTTCCCGCCAAATCCTTTGTTCTACTTGGAGTCAGTCAGCTTTGTCAGTCTTATGCAAGGTTTGATGGTGAGAGCAACGTTTTCTTAATTTTTTTTTTTCCGATACCCTAATTTATACAGAATGGATACTGCAGTGAATCGTGATCTTTTTCTTGAAAAGTTAAATGCATTAATTGCGGGTAAACGAGAAGACAATTGTTTTTATTTTTCTCAAGAAAAGTACTCTAAAATAGTTTTAGCAGAAACCACTTCAGAAAGTAAGTGCAACACACCTTTGGATTACAGACGATTAAAACGTTTTGGCGTTTTAAAAATTAATGCTGAAGAGAAGTTAATTGTACCATTAAAACCAGGAGAAACGAATATACAGTATTATGTTACCAACGAGGAATTGTTCAGTATACTATATGAAACTCACACCAGAATAGGCCACGGAGGAAGAACACGTATGTTTAAAGAGTTGCAAAATAAATACAAAAATATTACATATGAAGGTATAATGTTGTATTTAAATTTATGCAAACAGTGTCAAATGAAACACAGTGCACCTAAGAAAAGTATTGTCGTGAAACCAATGATCAGTTCTGAGTTAAACTCAAGATGTCAAGTTGATCTGTTAGATCTGCAGTCAAACAGAGATGGCGAATATAAGTTCATAATGGTGTATCAAGATCATTTAACTAAGTTTGTCCAGCTACGACCTTTGAAAACTAAGAGGGCGGAAGAAGTAGCGTATCACGTTCTTCCAATATTTTTAACATTTGGTGCTCCAGCAATATTGCAATCAGATAATGGTAGAGAATTCAGTAATCAAGTCATATCCGAAATATGCGCTATGTGGAAAGATGTTAAGATAGTTCATGGAAAGCCTCGTCACAGTCAAACACAAGGCTCAGTTGAAAGGGCCAATCAGGATATACAGAATATGCTAACTGCATGGATGAACGATAACGATACAAGTAAATGGTCAGAAGGTTTACCCTTTGTTCAATTTGCCAAGAACACTACATACCACGAAGGAATACGCCAAGTCCTTATGAAGCCATGTTTGGCATTAAAGCGAAAAGAGGCATAGCATCGTCTTTTTTGCCTAGCGAACAAATCACAAATATCGAAACCGAAGAACAACTTGAAGAAATTGCCAATACTTTTGAAACCGAAGAACAGCTTGAAGAAACTGGTAATACTTCTGAAAAAAATTTGAGCGGTGGTCATACCGAAAACCATATTCCAAAGAAAAATATTGAAGAGGACTTTCAATCTACCACGTCTTCACATCAAGTTCTGACTGAAAAACACGAGTTAATTTCTATAAAAAGAGCGGCCGCGAAAGAGAATCTTCTACTGCAAGCAACAAAAATGTTACGAACCTCACCAAAACAATTTCTTCCTGCTCAAATTGGTGGATACTGTACGAATACAAGTCCCTGATGTCGACCGTGGTCGTACAGATAACCGAAATGTGTTAGCGGTTGTTGTTGGAATAGAAGACTCCGACTTCTATAAACTTGCAAATGAAAATGGTACCCTCAAGCAGCTTTATACACGTAATCAGTTCGTAATTTGTAAAGAAAAGTTACTTTCCATAGAAGAGATTTATTTTCAAGAAATTTCGCTGAGAGAAGCAGCTGCAGCTAATTCGAGAAGCGGTGGGCAAGGCTATAGACGCTGTTATTGCAAAAGGAAGTGTTCCACAAATAAATGCAGTTGTAAAAGCAAGGGCTCTTGTGCAATTCAAAGTGTCATAATAGTTTAAGTTGTTGCAATAAATAAGATTTGAATCACATAATTTAGTAAGTTTTTTATTACTATTATTTTATTTTCTCATTTAGAACGTACTGTATAATTAAGTAAGTTTTTAACTTCTATTATTTTCCTTTCTCATTTTGAATGTACTGTGTGATTTAAGTTCTTAGTCATTCCTCTCAGAAAGAGAGGAGAAAAATTTATCGCGACTGAATTACGGAGAAGAAAATATAAATCTCGGACATGTTCAACATTCACCATTAGTGCATGGTGAATGTCGACATTTACTGGTGTAAGTCAGAAATAAGGGTATTTAGCAAATATTTCGGACATACACCAAGCGACTATGTGTTTGTTGACATTCACCGGTGAAAGTCGACATTCTCCAGATTTCGGTGTTTCACCGTAACAACTCTATATAAGCTTATATAGGGGGTCCAGGAAAATTTGAAGAATTTTGTGTCCTGGACCCTCTTAAATGTTATAATCACGCACTTATAAAAAGAAAAAAATCGGGAAAACACCAATCTACATCAATGGTTTTATGCTTATTAAAAAACAAATAAATCTTTGTAACATAATTTTATTTAAAATTATATCCGTCGTACAAACATTTTCCATGGCATGAAGTTCATGAGTATCATGTATGGTCAATAAATAGATTGTTGTTTTTGGTCAATTGCTTCCGTGAAACGACTGTTCCATCTCTCTGCGATCACACATGGCATATATATCAAAGACATCTTGTGACTGTTTTAACTACTAACTATAAGGTTAATTCGTTAAATTTTTAAGGTTGAAAAAAAAGGATATTATTAAATAACATTCGCTTTTAAAACAAATTTCGATCCTAAAATAAGAACCTAATTGTGAGGAGGGGAAAACTGTTCAGAAAAATAAGTATGAACTGGAAATAAAATGTTACGTAAATTTGTTGTTGTTTCTAATGCCCCCCTGGCCGGAATATGTTCCAGACCGGGTCTATATAGGCTAGCAGGCTGAGGGGTGCGGTTCCGATTTTATAATGGCACCACAAGAGTCGCACTCTGATTTAGCCAGGTGCCACACCAATTTTGACCGAGCACCCCCAGGGGTGACATCTGGGGGAATCATGCCCTCTCCTATCCTCTCTGACCTCATACAGGGACTTTCCGGTTTACGGATTTAACGTACCCATATATCCGATCTAGACACGAAGGTATTTAATGACGCTTGCAGGATTCAATCCGAACACCCTGAGCCGACGCGCTACCACTAGGCGCGTGGGATAAGAATGAAATCTTGATAAGATTTGCAAATATAATTTTTTTCTAAAGCAAGAGCAATTTCTTTATTTTTTTCTCTTTTTGGATAGCAAACACTTTTTAGAGCTCGCAACTCGATGGTAGCAGTGACCTTTGATATGTGTCATGTATGAAGGGCCGCAGCAAATTTGGCGTGAATCGTTAAGCAAACATCATGCAAGTGCCTCCTTTACACGGGGGTATACTCGCACATGTATGCGCATATGATTTACATAGCCAGCCTTCCAAATAAACTGTTTGTCACAAATGTGGCAGGTGTAAGGTTTTTGCTCAGAGTGACCCAAAATGTGGCATTTCAAACCGTGTTTCCTGACGAATGCTTTTTGGCAGAAGTCACAAACAAACGGCTTCTCTCCAGTATGACGAAGTAAATGGTTTTTCAAATCGGCCTTGTGAACAAAACGCTTTTCGCACATGTCACAGCCGAAAGCCCTTTCCCCCGTGTGGGTGAGCCGGTGACATTGTAGACCGCGTCTCATAGTGAATCTCCTGGGACAGATATCACAAGCGAACGGCTTTTCGCCAGTGTGAAGACGTGTATGGTTTTCAAGGGCTTTTTTCCTCACAAAGTTTTTACCACACGTGTCACAATGGAACGGCTTCTCTGCAGAATCCGCGTGTATGTGTCTGTTGAAGGCGCTTAAGTAATCAAATCCTTTGCCACATTTATCGCAAATGTATTTCTTCTGATGCATGGGGACCCCGCATCGGCGAGTTTTGTTAATTCCTACGCCGAATTTCTCTCTGGGTGTAGCAATATCAGAGAATAACTTCTCTAAATCTAGTTCAGTCTGATTCGAGATTACATTACTTGCACAAGCTGACTTGCTTTCGCCACCTAATGATTCTTCTTGTGAACCAAAGACAATGATGTCACTTAATTTCATATTTTTATAACGTCTGTAACGTGAATAGTAATTCAGGTCCGGTATCTTTCTAGCTGACATATTAAGTATTCGGAGCAGCGATTTGATAGACCTGAAATCCAAACTTCATGGAAACGTTTTTGCAGAACAAAAAAAATGAGTTTTCCGAACCGAAAAAGTCTTCTTTCTACAGACAATTGATAAAAACGAAAGGAACATCTTGCAGCAACCGAGTCCTTATATCGTTTCCACAGTTTATAATAGCACAGTAAGAAATATAATTCTCTTGATAAGATTTGCAAAGAGGAAAATGACGTTTATCTTCAACCAACTGACTACCAATGAAAAACCTACCTCATTTCGAGGAAACAAAAGTGGATGGCGTATTCTTTAATTAACTGATTTCCAGAGTGAAAATAACAGTCCCCAGTCAGCTGAATTTTCTGAATTGATAAATGTATTGTTTAAGTAAATGGCTTTGGAGACGTAGAAGTAATCTCTCTGCAATCATTTCCATAAAGAACGGAATATTCCTCATAGTAGCTGCTACGTGTTGGTCAGTAAACCATTCCAACGGGCATTTCGGATGGGAGGCAAAATCTAAGGAAACAGGCAGAAACAAATTTTGTAATTAAATATAATATTATGTTTATGAAACACTTAGAAAAATTTAAAATAAGAATGAAAAATCTTAGACGAAATATAATTCTGGAAACATTAAATGCTCGACTACTTGTAAAGGAAAATAGACATTATTTGGCATAATGTGTAACAGAAAATTTTAAATTTACAAAGCATACACTAATACATATATCTCATGATACACCAAGCAGAAACGTATATATACTAGACGTATATTGGCAAAATAATAGAAATTGAGAAGATAAGAAAAAATGTGTGTAATTCGAAAGAGGGACGCCACAAAGTTGCGATAGTTTAGTTATATAGTGAGAAGGTATAACGTCAGTAGTCCGTTGTTAGCTTTGGTTGTTGTTTCATGCATTGGCATACACCGTAATAAGTTGCTTCTAAACGCAATATTAGCGGAGGAAGATTATATACATGGATCAGCGAGCAATGCTTCGAATTGTACTGAAAAGCGAATATTAATAACTCAATAAACAACACCACAAGTAAATGTTGGTAGAAACTATCCCTCAGCATGCCGATCAGTTCGTAAAGAACATTATATTGAGTCCGTGGACGTACTGCAAAATTATAACCCAATCATCAGAGCCAGCAGTGTTCAATAATGAGTAGAATGGTGCTGAATGAAAGTTCTAACGTCTGGCTGGCTTCCTTTCGGACCGACAAAGCATCATTTACGAATTTTCAAACCGATGGACACGTGTCCTCCATGAGACATCCAAACACATGCCTAGCAGTTAGGTTTTATTCCACTGTTTCTAAAATCCTAACTGCTAGCTTTTAACCGTGAAACACGGCGGTAGATCCATCCTGAGGAAAGCGGCTATTTTAGAGTACTTCGTAGACGCTTCAGTTGTTCTGGAAAGGCATGTTACTGACGAGTCGTAGTGTGGACATCGTACTTGTATCGCTTGGAGCAATACTCGTCTCAGCTTTCAGCAGGAAATGCGCAGTCTCTACTGCTAAAATTTTCTATACGTGGTTTCGTGAGCACAATACTGAGGGCAAACATGCTTATCGTTATATACTAAATTTTATTTAATTTATCGAAGGTGAATTTCTAGAACAGATCCACAAATCGTTTTCATCCTACATGTAACTGGAAGATAATTTAATTTTTCGCCGAAACAAATACGGAGAGTGCACGATCTCTATTCCTCTTATATAAAAGCCAAAACATGAAGGTAAGCCAAATAAAAAAACCAGAACTTAACTGTTTAATGAAAACATCTCTCTGTCAACAATGTTATCATTACCAATGTTATACACGTTCTGGTTTCCTTGATTTGGTCTACCTAGAGTTTTGATTTCCCGTTTCCACTTTTTATATATTTTTTTTCTTCCTTAGATTGGAAAGTGCTGCAATCTGCGCCTTACTATGCTAACATTTTGAATTAATTCTTTGTCACAGCTAAAAAGGCTTTATTTTCTATCCAGTTAAATAAATATGTCACTCACAATGAACTACTTTAAATGAAAAATACCTCGAGAAGGAGATGAATTTATTACAACTCTAAAATTTTTACATAGACCAAATAAAACACACACAAACGATTTGCATAAATTAGAATTTTCGAAAACTATTTCCTCTTAAGTATACTTTATCTTTTCAGAAAAATGACGACGATGTGCATAAATTAGAATTTTCCAAAACTATTTCCTCTTAAGTATACTTTATCTTTTCAGAAAAATGATGAAATATTATAAATAATTAAAAGTTTGATGGTCATTTAATAATTTTTAACAAATATACAGATATTGCCATTTGTGAAATACCCATGTAAAGAGTTGAAACTTCTCAATTAAATGAAACTGATCGCAATGAGTCTCAAACCTCTTCATATTCGACACGTAGAATTTTTCTATTGTTTATTCTCATCACTGCTGACAAACAGTATGGCTTCAAGGAAGGAAATGTCTCGAACTTAAGGGGACTGCAATTAAAACTGGATTTCCAAAAGAACTCGTTACAGCAAACAGGACAAATGTACAGTTTTTCCCCCGTATGCTTGCGGATGTGACATTGCAAACTGTGCTTTCTTACGAATCCCTTTTGGCAAATATCACAGACGAAGGGCTTTTCACCAGTGCGAGTAAAATGGTGAAACCTCTTAACGAGAAATTTTTTTTATTACACATATCGCATTCAAACCGCTTCTCCCCCTTATGTATCAGCTGGTGGCTAACTAAACTACTCTTAATACGGAATCCTTTTTGACAGATCTCGCAAACGTAAGGTATCTCACCCGTGTGGACACGAAGATGGTCGTCCAAGGATCTTTTACCAGCAAATTTTCTTTTACTTATAGGGACTTACGCACCATAAAGCATCAATCGTCACAGCATGAACATTCAACCCGTATTTATGCTGCTGTTTTTTTTTCGAAAATTCTAGTTAACAACTATCGCAGACATCTTGTTTCTATTCAGTATGTATGTATGTATGTATGAACATGACATTTAAGATCGCATATCTTCGAGCATACTTTTTCACAAATATTACGAGCTTACTGTTTCAGGTTTATATGCGGTCAGCACAATTTAAGAAGGTGGTGAGCATAATAAAATTACTTTTTTTTCCTAGGGCTTGTGGCGGCCCTGTAGTACAGGGCGCTCGTTTTCGGTGCTGAGGGTGCTCACATCGAATCCCGGCGTTGCGCTCGAAAAATGTCTCCGTTTGTGTCGCCCCTTCATAGGGGGTAATGCTGTCCGCCTATATGATGCCCCCATAATAAAATGGACAGCAAAACTGCTGCGTCGTATAGGCGAATGTTTGATTACAAGTGCCTCCGCATTGGTTTAAAAAAAATTTTTTTTTCCTCCCCTGAAGCTGTTATATGATAAACGTCGCAAGCGTATATTCCCTAGTATGAATTATAATGCATATCCTAAAGCTCAGTCCGGCCAGAACATAGGTAAATTGTGTTATACGTGCCATTCGAATACTTCGACTGATTTATAACCTACCAGATATAAATGGTTTCCCCGCATACATTGTCATTACATTTAACTGGTTCTTGATACCTTTGTTTTCAGTAGGGTGGACTGGGGTTTGTTGGCCTATCTTTTCTTCAATATTTTTTAAAATAATTTATTAAAATTTAAAATTTTTTTTAGTTTGTACAATCAGCACATCTTAAAGCATAACCACGTATGAGAAAATATGAAAAATATTCATTAATAGTTTCTATACGAAGCTCAGCAAGACATCAAGTCACTGAGCCAACATGTCCCATCGAACGGGGCAGGTTGGCCCTCTAAGTTGGTTTTATTTTCGGATTACTAACGGAAATGAAAAAAAACACATAAAATGTCAAATGTAATTTTAATATAGTATATAAAAGACACAAAGGATAAGAAAAAATATTTTGTCCAACTTAACTACTGCCTTCATCGATCTTTCTCATCATCACAGTGAATGCAAACATAAAATGTGACCCCAGTGACACACGATTCATGTGCCCAATGATTGCACCTGGAACACTGAATCCAGTCTTTTCCTAGTTTATCGACAATTTTATGGACTTTTAATGGCTTATGAATGTAGAAAACAAACTTTTGGATTGCGGGGCATCTTGGGCCACTGAGCCAACATGCCCCGTATTAAATGAATCAACTTGCCCCATATAGCCATTTTGGCTTTTGATCGCTGTAATATTCTTTTGATTTCTGTTAATATTTTTTCAAATCAGTAGGTAGAAAATTATCTCTCAACAACGATCTTTTAGATTGCTATTCACCTAAGTAAACTTTAATTTAGAAACAAATCAGAAACAATTATTTATAAGTGAAAAAAAAAAAAAACTCCAGTGAAAATTTGAAGTGGCTTTCGTTTGATTGCTTCTTCGCTGCTGACGCTGTTATGTGTGACAGAAAACAAGCTTACAGGGGTTTCCCAAACTTATCCAAGTCGTGGCACCCTTAAGAGAATTAGAATTTTTTCACGGCACTCTCGTCATATAATATCTATCTGTGGTATATTATTATTATATATATTATGTATAATATATATATTTCATATTTGTACGACTGTAAAGAAGAAATTAGAGAAGTAAGTGGTAAGAACTTAAATAAATTAATACAACTTTGTTTAAAAATCACGCAAGTGCTTTAATTGTAATTAATAGGAAAACATATTAATAAAATTAATAATAAAATTACCTTCCAAATGCTCTTGGTATATGTGTGTTTAAATTTAGTGCGTCGAGTGAGCCTGCTGCTCACTGCAGAATTGTTCGAATCGCGGAATAAAGCTACAGCTACTCTAATTTCTTTTTCGGCATTAATTTTCGAACGATATTTGTTCTTTATAATTCAGTTGCTGAAAACCCAGCTTCGCACAGGTATAAAGTTGCAAAGGGAATGAGGACCCTTATATCTTTTGCACTTAGAATGGGATACTCATTTTTTATAGATATCCAAAACTCCGTCAAATCCAAACAAGCGAATTTCACTTTCAGGCTTTTGTCACTCGATAGCGCAATTAGATTTTCTTCCTCTCGTGAAGTGAATTCTTTTGGAGCTTCAAAATGGAATGGATCTTGGATCCACGCAAACTTCTCGGTTTAGTCTTCTGCGAAGTAATTTGCGAACCAGTCAGTTAGTTGTGATAGGTGCTCTGTGAAGACTGTCAGCATGCTATGTGAAACCTTTTCTCCACTACAGACCATATACAGCTGATATACAGGAAAACAATCCTTGACTCCATTATCATTCATTTTTCTTTTCCACATCTGTAGTTTTTTCTTGAATGCCGAAATCTTCTCTTCAGGCTTCAATATATGCATGTTACGGCCCTGAAGAGAAACATTCAATGCATTTAGTTTTTCAAATATGTCGCCCAAGTGTGCCAGTTTCAGCAGAAAGTCTGGATCCGCGAAATTGTTGGCGTTCACATCATCATTTTCTTTCAGGAAATTGTAAATTTCTTATTGAAGAAAAAAAAAACGTTTGAGATAGTACATTACCACGTGAGAACCAATGCGATCTGCAGTAGTATATAAGGGTCGTGTGCTCGGCCCCTAAATCATCGCATAGGTTTTTGAAAAATCTGGCCTTAAGTGGCCTAGTTTTTATATAGTTTACCACCTTTATTACACATTCTAGGACTAGATTCAGTGGATGACTCAGCGATTTCGATGCAAGTGCTTCTATGTGAATGATGCGATGGGTCTACAAACAACCCGGGGCTTTGCGACGAATCAGCGCCTGTAGGCCTCCGTAATGACCAGACTTTGATCGAGCACCAACAGTGCACACACCGATGCACTTTGTCCAACGAAACTAAATCAGTTTCCGTTGTAAATGTGTCAAGGATATCGAACATATCTTAAGCCGTTGCACTTCCAGTAATGCTTTTACAAAACAGAGGGTCTTCAACAATAGTACAACCATCAATGAAACGTACACAGCTGATGAGGTGTGCATCCTTATTGCTGTCTGTGGCCTCATCTAGTTTCAGTCCAAATTCATTCCCTTCCATTTTTTCTATAAATTGGTCGTTGAGATCCTGAGACATGTGCTGGATTCTTTGATTGATGGTGTTCGACAAAGGAATATTCGCCAGAAGTTCCCCGCATTTTCTCCTATCGTTATATTAGCCATGTACACAGCAGCCGGTAGAATTAATTCCTCAGCAATAATGTGGGCCTTTTTGCACTTCGCTATTCTATACGACACTTTGAATGATGCCAAAAAGCCATTTTTTTGGCACTGACGCTTGCTTAGTGAAAATATTTTTTTCAATTCCTACTATTAGTTCACACTCTCTCTATATAATCTTGTTCAAATTTTCAATCGTTAATAAAAGTACTTTTTATTCCTCCACTCAAGTTCAAATACATTTTTTTAAACTTGTAGTGGATGACACTTGATGTTAATACAGTTTTTTCAAATATTAATTCATTAATTAAATTTAATTAATCAATTTTAGTTTTAGACCTAGAGCGTCTCTTGCTCTTGAATAGTAATTTCCCTCTTGTTACTGTGTAAACGGTAGCACTGCGGTATCGCGGGCTTCTCCCGTCCTGTAGGTTGCGAGATCGAATCCCCAACCTGACAAACTTTTTCTCTCTCTTTCTCCCCCCCCCCTCCTAATCTCGCACAGTAGGCAAAGTTCTGGCAGGCAATCCTTTTTTTCAATTCCTACTATTAGTTCACACTCAAATTTTTCTTTGTTGACCTAAGTAGGAATTGATTTAAAAATTTTTTTTTATATATTACTTGTTGTTGGTGCAAATCTTTCCCTTTACTGGTGTAATACGTGTAATTCTCAAATATTCACGTGGTTTGTCGACCATGTTGGGATGCCTTTTTTTAAGGGGCCGTCTCAATTTACTTCGATTCATGCTCCCGGATGATATAACTTTAGAACAGAGAAATCACACACTGCGGTCTCTCTTTCATCATTTACTTCTATTGAAGTGAAGCCAAAATCCAAGTAGCTGTCTTCGTATTTACGGCATTTCCGCTTCTTCCACGCTCGTCACATGTCGATGCACGATCATTATCGGTTTTCTCCATCAAAAATCTATCCATTTTTAAGAAAAATATCTATGTAGCTTTCTTAGAACACGATATGTACAGCGACCACTATCGAGATAACTGACGACGGGACTACCTGCCCGAATAATCAGACGATATGAGCTGTTGGATGAAAGGGGAGAAGGAATGTCACCACTCCCGTTTGTTATTGGTTAATGGTGCATATACATTGGTACAGAGTTCTCTGCATGCAGACCCCCGACTCCTGTCATCACATTAGTCACGGTAAGCCCCCACGGTCCCTCGTGTTTCTTGATCTAGTGTCCCCCGCCCCCATTGTCACCATTTGACCCCCTGACCCCGCGTTCTTTGATGCTCTGCATCCGAACCGCGAGGGGAGGCGATCCACGCATATACAGAGTACGGAGTGAACATCAATGACTGGATTCCCCAAGGCACATGCAGAGAACTCTGCACCAATGTATATGCACCATGAAATATATGCAGCCGAGAGGACACGTGTCCTCCGACCGTTGGGGAGTGAACTGGTTTTTGGTGATTTGACTTTGACAATTTTTTCTTTTGCTAAGGAAGAATGCATATACAAGACAAGAATATGACCGGCTATAGGAAAGCCTATATGAGATGTGCCATGCTCGGGCCATAGTACATGCTACGAGACAAAACTGGACACTCCTTAAACTGTGCCTAATTTATTTATTCGATCTCCCCTCTCGAAGCAAACACAAAGATATACAATAGCAGACTCGAAGAGATGAGTTGTTTTCCCCTTTTTGTCTATTTTCGTCAAGTTATATCGGAATAGTCCTTAGCAATAGATTAGATTGGAGATCGTGGGCGCTTCGCTGCACCCCTGACCTCGCTGTACGGCACACACTTTGGGAACCCCTGTGCTAAGACACACGTCGCTTACTCAACATTCGCTTACACAACTCATCGGGTTTCTGCACTAAAATGAATTTGCATTATCAATAGTAACCCATAAGAAACCCGACAAGTGACATCACATAGTGTTTCTGTAGTAAATCTAGTTTAAAGAAAAACGAATTTTATTGTAAAAACCCGCTAATTGCAAAAAAATTTAATTTTTTTTAAACGTAAGAAATAAATTTTATATAAAAAATATAGATTATAACGTATTCATTTTTAAAAATCCTAATAATACAACAAAATGAGGAAATTAGCCTTAAAACCTTACGTTTTTAAAGAAAAACGAATTTTATTGCAGAAACCCGCTAATTGCAAAATTTTTAATTTTTTTAAAACGCAAGTAATAAATATTATAAGTTAATTACAGTCAACATGCACTTCGAGTATATATTAACTAATCCTATAAAAATTTTTTAAGTTAAAACTCCCCTAATAGTTGCCGTGTTCTGTGTATGGATCTGTCATGTAACGCTTCAGGAGCGACCGCTTCATAAATATATCAGCCTATGTCATCCATTTTGTTTTATGAGTTAGGCTTAACAAGTTAAAAGTAAAGTTCAAAAAGATTATTTGCTATCTAAACCCAAATAATTTTAATTAAAACAACGTAATATCGACACAAATCAACTTTATTTCGATTTTTAGATTGCTGTAATACAAGTATTCATTTTATATACTCAACTTGAAAATGTAAACACGAGTCATTCATTCACCGTGATTCATTCATCGCCGTTAATTTAAGAAAAATTGAATCGGAGAATCTTCTCCACAATAAAACAGTTTTTCATTATATTATTTTTTAATATATATATATATATATATATATATATATATATATATATATATATATATATATATATATTTTAACCAGATATTACAATCGTCAAATTTAGTATTTTCGGAAAGTTGCAAACTCGACGGATGCGTAGTGATATGTTGAAAACTGTATACGGTAGAAATGATTATTTCTAAATTGCCAACACAAGTGGCTTTCATGTGATTTTTCGTAAAGCATTCTATTCGATGATAGTGTTTTAATTTCTGTTTAATATTTACTTTTAATAGGACTTTTATAACGGTTTGTATTCTATTCAATTTCTTATTTAAACGGTTTGACGTAACATATCCGCCAGCTTTTTTTTAAATTTCGTAATGTCTAATGATTATATTTGGATGCAAATTTTAAGCTAAGTAGCTGAATTTAACACTTTAATTGTGTTTAATTGAATATTTATTTGCTTAAAATTGTTCTTTTGTTCACACCGATTTTTCGTAAAGCATTCTATTACGATGATAGTGTTTTTAATTTCTGTTTATTATTGTATTTTTGCACGTGAGTAATTTGTATGATTTTTTAATCTGATTTTCTTTAGTTTTTACATTTTATTTTCGCTTTATATATTTATACATAGCATATTTATACATGTATATAGCGTAATACATGAATATATAATATATTTATATTAAATTGAAATAGATTGTTAAATTTGAATTTATTCTTATTTATTGAAATAGACTGCAAACATTTTTTGCATGTGAGTAATTTGTATGATTTTTTAATGTGATTTTCTTTAGTTTATATATTTTATTTTGCTTAATATATTTATGCATAGCATATTTATAGCATATTAGTTAGATTGTGCAAGTCGTATTGAAAAATCAGCGGTAAGCATGCTTTTTTTCCAAGAAGAAAGACTTTTTTTTAATTATAAACTCGGATTATAACATCGGATTGAAAAACAGCTAATATTCTGTAAAAATTTCTAATATTTTAACAAGGTTATGAACCCTTTTTTTATTATTGGAACTGTTCAATTATTTACCGTCAAGTTTTGACGGGTACTATCTAGTCTATAATAGTATAAAAAATAGCACCAAAATTAATTTGCAATGTCAATAGTAACCCATAAAACGGAATGGTAATTGGAAGATTTTTGTACAAAAATATGTGTTTACGATAGGACATACTGATTCTGGAAAAAAGAGAAAAAAAAAAGAAATAATAATAATAATAATCCAAAAAAAAAAAGTCTGTTAACGGGTTTCTGAAATAAACGATTCAGTTAGGTTTGGCAAACACGAGAAAGATAACAGTCCTGTTTACCAGGAACGCTATTATCAACTTTTCCAACACAATAACTAAACTGGCCGGAGTCTACTATAGCTTATACAGTGGAATCTCGATCTATCGTTTTTCAAGGGACCGATTGAAATGAACGATAAATGCGGGGAAACGATAGATGCGGAAACATAACAAAGCAATATGATCATTGGGACTGGATAAAATGAATGGTACATACGGAAAAACGATGGATCCGAAAACGATCGATCGAGATTCCACTGTACCAGGAGTCTGCAATCTTTTTTTTTACCAGGAGGGTATATTTCAGAATTGCGGGAGTTCGGCGGGCACCGCTGAATGCAGAGGAGGGGTGGGAGAGTTAATATTTAAACACGAAAATATTAATGCGACATAAATTTTTAATACATAAATTCAAATTTAATTCAAACAAAACAATCTTAAAATTGATAATTAACGCGATATTTGACATTGCAAATCTGCGGCCAACTCGTTGTAATGTGGCTCATGAGTTAAATTCAAAGTTCTCAGGCTTTGGTCCAAATGGGTGTCGGTGAGGCTTGACCGGTACTTTGATTTTAAGTATATCATGGAAAACAAAGATTCACAAGCATATGTCGACGAGCAAAGTGAGAGCAGGAAAAAAAGAAAAACAAGTAATATATAAAAAAAAATTTTAAAGTCAATTCCTACTTAGGTCAACAAAGAAAAATTTGAGTGTGAACTAATAGTAGGAATTGAAAAAAAGGATTGCCTGCCAGAACCTTGCCTACTGTGCGAGATTAGGAGGGGGGGGGGGAAAGAGAGAGAAAAAGTTTGTCAGGTTGGGGATTCGATCTCGCAACCTACAGGACGAGAGAAGCCCGCGATACCGCAGTGCTACCGTTTAGATAGTAACAAGAGGGAAATTACTATTCAAGAGCAAGAGACGCTCTAGGTCTAAAACTAAAATCGATTAATTAAATTTAATTAATGAATTAATATTTGAAAAAAACTGCATTAACATCAAGTGTCATCCACTACAAGTTTTAAAAAATGTATATAACGGACATATGTGTCCGTTATATATCGCTATTTAGAATTGCAGATTC
Source organism: Dolomedes plantarius (assembly GCA_907164885.2). Lineage (NCBI taxonomy): Eukaryota > Metazoa > Arthropoda > Arachnida > Araneae > Dolomedidae > Dolomedes > Dolomedes plantarius. The sequence goes on along the minus strand of OU015495.1, from coordinate 168,927,841 downwards.
AAAACATGAAATTTGATTCCTAATAAGAACACGGTGCATATAAAATCAAGAATTTCTATGAAGAGACGGAAGACTTTATTAACTGATAACGAGTTGACGTGTTCAACTAGGTGTTACAGCGGCTAATTTTGGCGACGCTTGCATGAAGTGGCCGGTGTTTAAAAATGTGAAAGCCGTTCAATGTCTTCCCCAAGGGATAATCACATTCTATATACAACAGATTGTCTGGTAACATGCAGTTTCAGAGTGCATGTTTGAGAGCATGACGTAACAGGTATATCTTTTTCGAGAATCCTTGTTCACAAATATTGCAAACATGTGCTTTCTCTCCAGTATGTATAAGTGCATGACGCTTCAGATCGCACATTTTCGTATATCCCTTTTTACAAATATTGCAGACATACGGTTTTAAACCAGTGTGCAGGCGACGATGAGCAATTAAATTACTTTTCTGCGTGAATGCTTTTTGACAAATATCACAAACATGCGGTTTCTCTCTAGTATGGGTCATAAGATGTACGTTACAGTCATTCTTTTGGTGGAAAGTACTCTGACATGTGCTACATGAAAATTGTTTCTTAGGAGTTCTCTGCTTTCCAGTATGTCTCGAATGATGAGCAGCTAAGCCCTTTTTAGTAGGGAATCCTTTATGGCAAATATCACACAAATAGGGATTTTCCCCTGTATGAATCCGGCGATGGCATTGTAAATCAACGATAATTAAAAAAAAACTTTTATCGCACAAGTCGCAGCTAAACGGCTTTTCACCGGTATGCTTACGCTGATGCAATTCAAAACTGGATTTCCAAAGGAATTCTTTGCGGCAGATAGAACAAACATACGGCTTTCTACTAGGGATGCGACATTGATGTCGATGTTTTCAAAACATCGATGTTCTAAACATCGATTTATTGAAGCCGATGTTTTTTTAACATCAATGTTTTGTGCTCGATGTTTTACGTTGTCTCGATTTTTTTTAAATGAAAAAAATACCATAATAAAAAAATTTACCATGGTAACTTTTTTTGCTATGCTACGTGCACGCAGCATAATTTTCACACTCAGTAAATGTAAGTCTGAATTCTGTAAAGGACGAATACAAAAGGTGGAACGATTCCTTAGCAAACAGACTAATGGCAATCAACAACCAATGAACCAATCAGAGCGCTTGGAATATTCTGGACACTCCAGAACCTTCGATGAGGTTTTATTTTATAAATAGTATATACACGAGAGCAGCTATTTAAGTTTTTGTTTTGTTCTGGTTTTATATAAGTTGACGTTAATATTATTAGTAAGATGCCTCCTAAAAGTACCGTTTGGAAATATTTTTGCAAAACCTCTGACAAATTAGCGAAATGCAATATTTGCCTCAAGTCCCTCAAAACTTCTGGCAATACCACGAATTTATCTGGACGTTTGAAGGCAAAACATGGCGATATTTACAACAAGAATTTTGAGTCATCAATGCAGCCCATGGCAAAAGCAACGAAGTTTTTGTCATTTGTGTCAGCCCAATCACAGAGTAAAATTAAATCACCCCCCCCCCCCACGACTAACCGTAGTAACATTAATGTTGGAGGTTACTAAACCAGTTTTAAAATATGGATGTTCTAAGACATCGATGGTTTTTGGGCGATGTTTTATTAGCATCGATGTTTTAATATTGAACATCGATGTTTTGTTATCGATGTCGCATCCCTACTTTTTACCAGTATTCTTACGGATGTGACATTCTAAACCAGGCCTGGCCAACCCAAATGGTTTCACGGGCCACTTTGATGACGCGTAAAGTTACAGCGGGCCGCACTTTAGGTAAACATGCTTTTAAAAAATGTAATACAAATACCACATGAATAAAACTTTATTGTTATACTATGATTCAATATAATTAACTCTCGAAAATATGAACAAATATATGATTCAATATAATTAACTCTCTTAATTAACGACATGTTTGTTTATCCTTTTTTTCACTTAATTTTTGTAAATCTATATTTATTTTCGACGTTGCCCATCTTAGCTGGTTTCTTAAATAGTCATCAGTTAATGAAGCACATCACGAACTCTTTGTAAATTTCATCTTCGAAAAAATTGTTTCACACATATATGTGGATCCAAGAGCACTTACAACTCGTTGTGCAAAATATCTTAAGTTGGAATATCTCTCAAATGTAATATAGGTATTGTAAAAATTAATTTTTGATGTGGACGCAAAAATTTGTTTCATCTCATTGTTGCACTATAACTCAATTAACTCCATGTGCAGATTTTCAGGAACACTGTTCACGTCAACAAGAAATTGGCATGAAAATATTTCAAACATTTTATCATATTTTGCCAATTCTGAGAAACGACTATTAAATGTAGTTATAAGTTTCCTTATTTCATTAGTATATTTCGATAAATTCTTAGATTGGATTTTTGGGAAGTTATTTAACAGCAGAAAATGTTGAGCATTATTTCTTCTAAGTTCGTACTCAAATAACAATAATTTCTTATTAAAAGCTTTGAGGGAATTACAAACATCGATTATTAAATTATCTTGCCCTTACAAGTCCTTATTTAGCTGAATAAGTTTTTCTGTTATATCCACTAAAAAATATAGGTCTAACTACCAATCATCATCACTTAATTCAGAAACAGATTCTTGTTTCTCGTTCATAAACATATTTTCTCTCGTAAATTAAAAAAATCTTTTTAAACATTTTCCGCGACTTAGCCATCTGACATTGGTAAAATATACGAGATCGCCATATTCAGAAGATAATTTGCTAAGGAATTCTTAGAATTGCCGATGCTGAAGAACATGTGAATGAATGCAATTTACGATCTTTATAATTACGTTCATAACGTGATCCATGGATAATACTCGAGCACATAAAATTTGTTGATGTATCAAGCAGTGAATAGTAAAAATATCATTGGTTGTAATACCTCTGCAATCTAACTTATCCATAAGTTATTTTACAGCTTCCTTATTTTCACCTACCAAAGCAGGTGCTCCATCTGTTGCTAATCCGGAAAGAGCCTCAAAATTTAAGCTATTTTTGGCTAAACATTTTTCAATCGCCTGGAAAACATCTTCTCCTCTAGTTGTGTCTTTTAAATTTAAAGGATTTAACATTTCTTCTGTCACTTGGAATGAATCATTCCCACCGCGTTGAGATGTGTCCGAGATATCTGAACTGTCATCCAGCCGCGGATCTTCAATTTTTTCGTGACGGGGCAAATACCTAAAACTGCCGCCCCGCCAATCCTTTAACCTTATGTTTCTCTATTAAGCCCATAGGCATAGGGCATAGGATCGGGGGGGGGGGGCACCCCAACTTAACTTCGAATATATTAAAACGATAATAGAAGTTCAGTTAAAATCGGAAAATTGTAGAAAACTTTAAGAGAGTTGGTTTTTCCCGCTTTTTCAAATTGTGAAACGCGAAGTCTATATACGGCACTGAAATTGCGTGGGGTTTTCCATTCTTTATAATATAGATATGGAAACGGGAAATGCTCAAGATACGATAAAATACTATATACCTACCTAGGGGCGAGCGATGAGTTGTGAGAGATGTGATGCTGCGGCACTAGTACTACGTTAAGTTGTTCGATAAAAACTAAGCAGTAAACACTAAATAATTGTCTGTAAAAGACCCAGTCTTTCAGACCGACGACGGAGTTTCCAAATATAGCCTTACCCTTTTCGCACGTACGTTAACCACCACCCTCAAATGTGGTTGTGTTCGCTGACTGCGCGCTTTTACTTTCCCGCCCGCAACTCGCTCACATCGTTTGCTGACCTATGCTAACGCAAATCCAAGTAGGGATTTCCTCAGCGCATCGCATCAGAGAAAGATAATAGTAATAAGTGCTGGGCGTCTCATCGCAAAGTCGCGGTAACTATGGGTAGTGTACTCGCCTGATACGCTTGAATTTGCCCCCCCCCCCTAAATCCGGGGCTGCTGTCATCAAATACCAAAGAATATGCTTTGAACTGGTAAATTTTATCTCGCAAAGTTACTACTAGTTCAATTGAAATATCATCAATGCGACGACATATAGTTTGGCATGAAAGACTGATACTCGAAAATAATTAGCTTTTATCGGGTAAAACATCTTTTATAACTGCTTCCAAACAGTCCTTCACCAGTTCACCATCCGAAACATTCAATTCATTTTCTTTGCAATCAACACGGCAACAGAATAACTTGCTTTGAGAAGGGTACTAGATGTAGATGTTGTTTGTAATAAAGAACCAAATATCATTTGCTGAGTTTTTAGATGCGATTTAAACGCAGTTAACTTAGAAATTTTTTACTTCTTAAGTGAAATTTACATAATTAATATGTTTTGTCTTTCAACATTATGTTCCTTATATACAGCGACTGTCGTCTCTCTACAAATTAAACACATTAATTTTGAGTTCTCCATTGTGAAAAAATAATCTTTTCCCAACGATCATTAAATTTCCTGCTTTCATCAACAACTTTTCTTTTCTTTGAATCCATCTTGAACAGTTTAATAAAAATTCAAATAAATGTTACTTGGAAATATTGGTATACTAGCAATTACACAGAGCAACAAAATTTACTTTTTTAAGTAAATTTAGTATTCTCGTTTTCTAATGATGTATTATAATTATATAAAAATACCAATAATTAATAACTTTATTTAAACTTAATGCAAATAGTGATCACTTGACACTTGAAAATTTAAAACAACTTTTATCAATTTAACATTTTATTAAATTCTTACTGATTTTTAATTTTACTTGCATGAGTAAAAATATATTCACTTGAATAAATTTCATTATTTCTTTGGAAAAAAAAATCTGATGTCTTCAGGTGTAACTTTTATTCAACTATCAGCACCACACACACACAAAACTTGGTAAACACGCCAGTAAGTCTAAAACAAACCTAACACATAAACAAAGATTCACATCAAATAACTTCTCTCATGCAGTGACGAACCGATGACGGACCCAAGCGTGTGCGTAGTGGACAACAGGACATCGGTTCCTCACAGACAACTCCCTGCCAGCCGCTCGATATCATCATTCTACTCTAGGGATGCGACATCGATAACAAAACATCGATGCTAATAAAACATCGCCCAAAAACCATCGATGTTTTAGAATATCCATTTTTTAAAACTGGTTTAGTAACCTTTAATATTAATGTTACTTCGGTTAGTCGTGGGGGGGGGGGGGGATGATTTAATTTTATGCTTTGTTTGGGCTGATACAAATGACAAAAACTTGGTTGCTTTTGCCTTGGGCTACATTGATGACTCAAAATTCTCGTTCTAAATATCGCTATGTTTTGCCTTCAAATGTCCAGATAAATTCGTGGTATTGCCAGAAGTTTTGAGGGACTTAAGGCAAATATTGCATTTTGCCAATTTGCCAGAGGTTTTTCAAAAATGTTTCCACTTTTGCGAGGCATCTTACTAATAATATTAACGTCAACTTATATAAAACCGAACAAAACAAAAACTTAAATGGCTGCTCTCGTGTATATACTATTTATAAAATAAAACCCCGTAGAAGGTTCTGGAGTGTCAGGAACATTCCAAGCGCTCTGATTGGTTCCTTGGTTGTTTATTGCCATTTGTCTGTTCGCTAAGGAATCGTTCCCTCTTTTGTATTCGTCCTTTTCAGAATTATGACTTACATTTAACGAGTGTGAAAATTATGCTACGTGGTAATTTTTTTTATGGTACTTTTTCATTAAAAAAATCGAGACAACGTAAAACATCGATGTTAAAAAAACATCGGCTTCAATAAATCGATGTTTAAAACATCGATGTCTTTATCAACACATCGATGTTTTGGAAACATCGACATCGCATCCCTATTCTACTCTTCTACATTACCAAGAGCAAAAATATCTGGATTGGTTACAGATGGTTGCCTAACGAAACCGATCCTTTCAATAACATTTGGCATTCGTGGATATCAAATATGGAACTGGAGTTCGTAGTCGGACTTGCTCATTATAACAATGACTACATGGGAAAATGGACTACATTTGTCAAGTTTATATTCTCTCAAAACTAAATAAACAAAAGTACAAGATTTTAAACAGGAATATTTTATGAAAAAAAGTTTAAAACATTTCAAAAATACATTGGTTGTATAAAACAATTAACATTAACATTCAGCTTAATTTTTAATGTGTATGAGTTTGTTATTCTAACTGATGACACTATGCGGTTTTAACTTACAGCTTTTATGAATCTTTTTATGCCAAAAATTATAATACTGTCCACGATACATCAGAAAATGATCTATTAAATATTTCTTATGAGAAAAAGCTAAAAAAAAAAGCAGTTCAAAAGCATAAGAATGAAGAAGCCAAGTGGATAATGCTATTTTCACATCAAACTCTCTTCAGCAGACTGACTAAAAATCTGTTTTCAAATTATGAACAAGAAAATAGCAATTTAAAACTGTTTTTTTAGAATATTATTTATGATAAAAATCAAGCCTAAATAACTTCTTATACCCGTGAACAGAAGGATAATGATTTGTTATTTTTACAAGAAAATGTTTTACTAGAATCACTAACATGTAAATTGAATCCAGGGATAATTACACCTCTCAAACCAAGAAAAGCTTTTACTGCAAATAATGCTGAGTAATGGCTTTTCAGAAGTATGGATACAAATGGTATTTTATATAATGAACATATACAAAATCATACTCAATAAAAACAAAAAAAAAGTTTCAACAGCCATGAGTATGAAGATAACTTAATTCAGGGTTCATACTCATTTTTTAAAAATCAAAAATAAGTTCATAACGACTTCTCTTTTCTAAGGACCTGAGCTACCATTTTCAAAGACCTGAAAGAAAATTTAGAACGTGTTTTATTACCAAAGTTTAGACTTTTTAAAAGTATTTAAGTTTTAAGACCCTATACAACCTTGTAACATCTATATCAACTTAATTTATTAATATTAATAACATTTCAAAATTACTTTTATTGGTTACAATCTGTTTGGGGATCTCTGCATTTTACAAATACAGATAAATATTTAACTTCACAAATTTACACTGCTAAGTCGTTTTACTCATTGGCTCCCTCTGCTTTTGCGTATCAACCCATGATTCACTGAAGACTAGTCACTACGCAGCAATTCCTGCATATGCAGATTAATTTCCCATGTTCGGAGAAATGTCATTGTTGTGGGCCAAGGCTCCGGATGGACAGTACAGATCTGCCGACCAATTGGGGCAACCCGTAAGCTGTGTTAGTTTATATATACAGTGAAACATCTCTACGATAGCTAGTCATCATTCTGATAAAAAGTGTCTGTTTTGAGAGGATGGGAAAGGGGGTAATATAACATTGGCTCTAGAGGAGGGTATTTAATCCGTTCTGAACAAAATATGGCCACTCATGGGGTGGCTGCCAAATAAGAGTGGCCAGCTAGAGAAGATTCACCTATATATATATATAATTTTTTCTAATGTAGCAAACACTTGTCCTGATGACAATGGCTCAACAACACTGCAAGGTCTTGTTGGCTACTTTATTATGAGAGAACCACTTAGGTGATCCAGCATTGTACCCTATGAATGGTTATCATGGAAACATCCAAGCCTTAGTCAGGTAGCATAGGTTATGTATCAATATATATTAGGAGTGAAAGGGGATGCAAGAGACAATATAAGCATTTTCATCCTGGTTAGTAATGATACAAGAAGAAAATAAAAAAGTTATCTGTATTTACATAAAGGCATTCGTTCACAGCAATTCATTTAAAATTCTTCCATTTCGACTTCAAAACTTTTTAAGGACCAGAAAGTAAACAAAAAAAATTGAGGAATTTGATAGTCAAAAACAAGTATTTTTAAAAATATTTTTAAGGGCTTTAAAAGCAGAAACTGAAAATAAGTTCTTAAGGACTTTTAAGGACTACATGAACCCTGTTAATTCTTTTAATATAAGTTTTACGAGGGAAAAAAGGATTACAAATGGTAGTTCCCTTGGGTGAAAAATGTTAGAACATTTTTTTGTTTTCAAATACACAAAGTTTCACACAAAAAGAAATAGAAAAATTAAAATTCTCTTTTTATACAACCTTACACCCTTTTCCTTCAAGTTCCATCTAAAATCAAGGTAGTGAAAATTATTTCAAGATCAGCAAAGGGCCATCTAAAAGCATGCAAGTTCACCCAGAGAAAAAAGATATTCACAGTTTTCAAATAATGTAATGCAGAACAAATTTCCACAAACTATCTCCTTGCATGTATTAATGTGACCAGAGAGGATTAAATAAATACCTCCTAAATTACTAATTAATAGTATAAAGATCTTTTATAATTAGACTTGATCAGAAGATCAAGAGGAATAAGCATCAACAAAATAGCCAATTATGAAATTATGCATTAAAATTAAAACACAGTAACATGTTAAAAAAATGTTCAGGATATTTAGTAAGAATTAATAAGGCTTCAAATCAAATTTTTAACAATATTACAAATGGGTATTAGTAATATTATTTGATCTTAAATCTGCATAACTACAAAACCACATAAGCTACAAAACTACATGATAAGTAGTCTGTTATAAACAGTATTTTTAAACTCTGATCACAATAATATATCAGGAAAGTGAACATTTTATATACATATATACTTTCAGATCCAAATGTTAGATTTAAATCTTATCCACTTGAGCATCTGGACCGAAGTTTTGGAATTGAAGTATGTAACTGAAAATGACTGAAGTATAAATATGGTTACCATTCTTCAGTTTTGATTATGTGACAGTCAGAATGATGGTAAAAACTTCTCAAAGAATCATAAATTAAAATTACTATGAATGGAAATAATTTCCTGCCCTTGATAAAATATCCAAAACTGTGGATCTTACAAAAAAAAAAAACTTTATTTTATGAATTTTAATCAAATCCCAAAACTTTGCAGAACAGTGTAAAAAGGAAATAAAATTAAAGATTTCAACCTGACTTTTTATAATTTACAGTAATTCTGTTTTTGTCCAGTGATCTACTTTCTACAAATTGCAACAACTAATAAATTCTCATAAGTCCATCATGCTGCTAAATTTTTCTTGAAGATTAAAATGATAAAAAAGGCAACATCTTGAAATGGTAACTTAGGGTTACATGGTAGATATATTTTGACTGGATATAATTTTACCCCTAGAATTAGAAAATTATAATTTTGACTGCTTTCAGCAATTTCCCATGTTTTTGGGTGAAAGTCCAAAGAGCAATTACAAGAAAACAATTACCATTCAGCACATTCACTCCGAGTTCAAAAAAGTCATTTTCTTAACTATGTACCAAGAGCCACTAAATAATGTCTTTATATTACAAAAATTTGAAGCACCTTAATCAAATATATTTTTACTACATTTATATAAACGTTAACTTCTATTAAAAGAGCTAAATCTAAATATTCTCATTAAAATATCCTGATTTTGTTCTATCATCCCTTCAAAATTGGTTATTCACTTGAAGTTTATTTAAAAACCCTTCTTTATAAAATGCAAAATAGAAAATGCAGAGATGATGTAATGTGTTATAAAATTATAATTATTTTACATAAAGAAATATATGAAGTGTAAAATAAAATGCATTTTCATGAAAACATTTTATATGAATAGTAAACAAGTCTTGGTGATTATGAAAACCAAGTATCAAGGTAATTTCATGGATACTATTAAACACTCATTAACTGTAAACATATAGCAGTAATAAAATTCTCTTACAGTGAGAAAAATAGTTTTTGCTTTGTAAAAAGAAAAATAAGCATGCTTATACACTTCTTACTAGTTGTAACAAACATGATGCATAATACGATATACTATAATGTTTTCTTTATTCATTTTATATTTTTACAATCCACATAAGTGGTACAGAAATAGTAAATACACTTAAGGATTTCTCCCGTCAGAACACATCCCATTAGCAATGTATTCCTTTGCATGCACATCTGAAGAACCATGACATCACAATTAGCTTGGCAAATGAAGGAACAAAAGATACACTGATTGTTTCATATCATATTAAATGTCTTTGAAAAAGATAAAATTAACTCCTCGTCTTATAACTAGTACCTTAAATGAAATTATTTTATAGCCATCATTTCTGGAGGTAGTGTAAAAAAAATCAGACTATTATTTCAAAATCAGCACAGGGCGTATAAAACCATGCAAGTTCACCAAGAGACAAGAGATATTCTTAGTTTGCAAATAATGCAACACGGGACAAGCTTGTATAAACTATCCCCTTGCTACACTAATACGACCAGAGAGGATTAAAAATACACCTCCCAAATTACTAATTAATAGCTTAAGTTCTCTTATAATTAGTCTTCTTCTAAAGAAACTAGATCAAAATGAATAAAGAACAGCAAAACAGCCAATTATTAAAATATGTGATAAAATTAGAATCAAACATTAATACATAGTATTCTGTTTTTTACAAAAAAATTTGGGGATATTATACCAATCTAACTGCACCACAGCAAATGCTAGAAAAGGAAATATACTTACATGGAGAATATTATAATATCCAGTATTAAAGTGAATACCTCAATTGGAAATAAAACTACAAGCATTCAAAGAGGTATTTATCCCTTTCTCTTAAATTGTTAACACACTGTATACAGCAGACCTGCAAAATGTAAGGGCCATCTTCTCTCACTCTGTAGTCTGAGAACAATGTTTGTGAAGGCACATAATAATATGCATCTAATAATTATGATTATTTTTAGATTTATATTATGAAAGGAATATATATGCAATGAATATTTATGTGTATTTTATTTTTAAAGTAACCAGCAGTTTACTTTTTGTTAGAGATAAAATATTTTCCCCATTTATCCTATTATTTTGCAGCCTACAGCAGCTTTCCATAAAGTAATATTGCCCTCATCACATTTCAAGTTGTGTAGACCTGCTTTAAAGCATTATAGTGTGAAATGCCATGTTTACTTAGTTAAATCACTTGCAGGCAGACAAGATTCAAAAATATATTTAATTGTAAGCAAATATTATGAAGAATAATGTAAATGGAATGTAAAACGTCAAAGAAAAATTAAAGTCAAAAACAGGAATCAGGGGATAAAATAAATTTATTAATATTTACATATTCTACACATATTTGACATATTTCACTTAGATGCAATATTACACAAACATTTATAACATTAATTTGATAAATTTTATTAATCAGATGTAAACGTGTAGGATCAAAATCCTTGGCTAAATCCTCAGATGGGTCCAATCAATCAAACATCCATTAGCAATCAACCTGTTGGTCCCCAATGTATAAAAGCAACCTTTTACTAACAATATTTATCATCAAATTGGCTTACATGATAATGTAATAAAGATTAATGCCAGATTTGACCAATGAAACAAAAAATTGTACTTTACCCATCATAGAAATTAATAGAGATTTCATTAAGGGACAGCAGTTTAAATATTCATTATATATATGCTTCGAAAATTACAAGATATTGAATGCATATTTGTTATTCAGTAACCCCCCCCCCCCACTTGATATGCAATTACTACACATTTTGAAGCATTACTATGAGCACAATACAGGAGGCTTGATTTACTCACATTACATTATCATCAATACGAAATGATTAAAAAATGGGTAAATACATTTACTATTATACGCAAGGGTAGAGAAGGTAGCTTTATTAATTACAGACACTTTATGATCGTTTGTAGACTCATACACGTTCTAAATTCTTATATTTTGTAAAAAAAAAAATAACCTTCGTTAAATCGAAAAAAAAAAAACACCGTCAGATGACCGGAACTAGAAAAAACAAATAAATAAATAGGAATTTGCTTTTAATTTGTGGGCAATTATTGATGAACTTTCTTCGGCAACACGGTTAATTTTCAGGCCATTTTTTTCTACAAACTTAAAACATATAAGCTGTCAGTTGAATTGATTGGAAGAGTATGTTTGGGCTTACGGAAGCTGCCAAATAAAAACAAAAATAGCTGTCTAGAAATGGGAAGTACAGTTACAAGTATTTCAACCATTTAAACAATATTAACACATACGAGGTGAAAAAGATATTCCTGTACATACCTTATCTGGCATTTAAATAATGCCTAGTCATAGTTATTCATATTTGGTTTAATCAACAAATACATTTGATGCGACAATTTTTTTCAACGCCACGAACTACGCATGCGCCCAATTGATCAGCATGAGATTGCCACTTTACAAAAACAAAATTATACACAAACTAGAATACAGCTGTTTGCCAGTGGTAAAAAGCACTATGGCTATTTTTTACAAGTAGCACTATTCTTCCATATTTTTTGGCATTCTTTTTATTGGAGCAAAGCTCTAACTCAAACTTTTATAACTCTTATTTAGCCAATTGGAAAAAATGCCATATCCCATCATTGTATCGAGGTAAAGAGCACTAAATTGATTTCATTAAGTTCTTTAAAATTCAATAATTGTGACATAGTGCCTTTTACCTCCAGGTACTGGCATGTCATCTTCGAGTAGTACATTTATGTAAGTGGCAACAGCTAAATCCAGAACGTAGTTGAATATACAATGGCGGCCAATAAAGTTTGTGTTATATTTCAATCTTTCCCTGTCTTCATTTTAATCTTGCTTACCAGTAACTTCCATTATGTGCTAGGAACGTTACATGGTGTCAGGATAAATATTTGATAATATAGTTCATATTTTTGATAAAATTTCTTTGGAACGAATAAAATACCGGTTGATGCAGATGCTATGAATACTCGCTTTCCCCGCGAATTACAAGTGACGGAGGATGGAATGTTCTTAAATTGAAGCTATGGAAACAGACATTTGAATTTTATGCGACAGCTACACAGCTATCAACTAAATCGCCAGCGGTGCAAGCCGCTACATTTATGTCTGCCATATGACCAGAAGCAACAGTTATCTATAATACATTTGATCTGAGTGACGTTGACAGAAATTATCTGGTGAAAATAAAGGAAAGGCTTGATAATTTTTTCTCACCTAAGCCTAATGAAACGTGCACTCGCTACTTATTCTTCAACTTAATGCAAGGTGAGCAAGACACTTTTGACTCGTATTTCACAAAGTTGAAAACAAAAATTGTTGATTGTTCTTTTGGAACTTTACAAGATAGCTTGTTACGGGATCAGATTGTTAGAGGAATTAATTCTGATAAAAGTCCGTGAATTATTATTAGCAGAGAGAGAACTTACCTTAAAAAAAACTATTGATATTTGCAGAGCTAGTGAACAAGCCACTACGCAATTAAAAGATATGAATAATGTAGCGGTTAAGAATGGGAAGGAAATTCTTGCTGTAGTTAAATCAAAGCCAAAACATCAGAACTATTATTCTAAATCAAAAATTGATTATAAAAAGTGCAATAAATTATGTTGGCGTTGTGGTTTTGGCGCATGAATTTAAAAATAGTCCTGCTTTTAACGTTATCTGCAAAAGTTGTTCCAAAAAAGGACATTATGCTCGTCAGTGTAAGCAAAATGGAAACCAGAGAAATCAAGTAATAATTCTAATAGTAAAAAAAATGCAAGAGGTTAAAGGATGTTCTAATGAGGATTTAAATTTTGAAACCTTAAATATTGGTGAACTAGCCGGGCGAAGCCCGGCTATGCTGGGGCCCCACAAAAGAAAACAAGGCCCTTTTCATGGCCATACAAATGTATTAAATTCCCGTCAATTTTCATTCCCGTCGCTGCCGACAGATGGCTGCACCATACTGCTTGGAGTGGCCTGCTTCTCCGGTGGAGTGCTTTTTTAGAATTATAATATCTTTAAAACTATTAAAGTAACAGAATAATCATGGAGATCATGATAAAGATGGGGATCATGTCCATCCTTTTGTCCAGACTGTATTCCCTGGAGAGCGACCGCTTTTTCAAGACGACAACGTCCCTATCCACACTGCTAGGTGTGTTCAAGAATGGTTCGAAGAGAATGACGATGCAGTTGAACATCTCGCCTGGCCCCCTCAGTCTCCGGACTTAAATATTATTGAACATTTATGGCAATATTTGGAGTCCAAACTTCGTTCCCGATTTCCACCTCCATCCGGACTTTCGGAATTAGAGACCGCTCTGCAGGAGAAATGGCTTAATATTCCTTTAAATATTGTCCATGACCTTTATGCATCTATCCCAAGTCGCATTAAATCTGTACTTCAGTCAAAGGGTGGTCCAACCCCCTATTAATAAAGATTTTCTATTATTTCACAGGTGTTCGTATTATTTTGTTCACCATCTGTGTGTATATATATATATATATATATATATATTTGTACGACTGAAGAAGAAATTAGAAAAGTAAGTGGTAAGAACGTTAATAAAATTATACAACTTGTGTTTAAAAATCACGCAAGTACTTTAATTGTAATTAATAGGAAAACATATTAGAAATATAATAATAAGATTACCTTCTAAATTATTGGTATATGTGTTTAATATTAGTGTGATGGGTGAGCCTGTTGCTCACTGCACAATTGTTCGAATCGCGAAGTAAAGTTTGATACACTTAGGGCCTGTTCACATAGGAGTCCGTTGCGTTGCGTTAAGAAAAAGATGACGTTGAGACGAAAATAAACCAATCATAGGCGTTAAAAATTTCATTGCTAATCGTTTGGAGGCATATGATTGGTTTATTTTCGTCTCAACGTCATCTTTTCCTTAACGCAACGCAACGGACTCCTATGTGAACAGGCCCTAACTCTAATTTCTTTTTCGGCATTAATTTTCGAATGATATTTGTTCTTTATAATTCAGTTGCTGAAAACCCAGCTTCGCATAGGTATGAAGTTGCAAAGGGAATGAGAACCCTTATATCTTTTGCACTTAGAATGGGATACTCATTTTTTATAGATATTCAAAACTCCGTCAAATCCAAACAAGCGAATTTCACTTTCAGGCTTTTGTCACTCTATAGCGGTATTAGATTTTCTTCCTCTCGTGAAGTGAATTCTTTTGGAGCTTCAACATGGAATGGATCTTGGATCCAAGCAAATTTCTCGGTTTGGTCTTTTGCGATGTACTTTGCGAACCAGTCAGTTAGTTCTGATAGATGGTCTGTGAAAACTATTAGCATGCTTTGTGAAACCTTTTCTGAATGCAAATGTACTGCTGCAATACGAGAAAATAATCTTTGACTCCATTATCAATCATCTTTCTTTCCACATCTGTAGTTTTTTCTTGAACGCTGAAAGCTTCTCGTCAAGCTTCAATATATACATGTTACGGCCCTGAAGAGAAACATTGAATGAATTTAGTTTTTCAATTATGTCGCACATAAACAATAAATTAGATTGGAGATCATGGGCGCTTCGCCCATGATCTATTATATATATGGGGGAGCGGTGTTGCCAGAGTGTGCACCACCTGTGTGACTGTGTGAGTCATCTGGGAGGGATGTAGTGGATCTGTTGTCTGCCCCAGATGCCAAAAATCAAGAACCAAGAAAACAATCTAAACACAATTCGATTTGTTTCGATTTTTCTTATCTTTTCTGATGGTTTATTCGATGATTTCTGATAGTTTTAGGATCGAGTCGCGACCCACCTGTAACCCTTCCGCGGCCCACTAGTGGGTCGCGACCCACCGGTTGGGTACCGCTGACATAGATGAATCATTCAAATGTAAAATCTTGCGTGCATGATAAGTTTTCTAGGCGTTTTTATAGCATGTCTGCTAAATATAGCCTAATAAGTAAGTGATATTGAAGGTATACAGGAATGAGAATTTCTAAGGGGGGGGGGAGGGAAGTCACGGTTAACAATTGTGTGCCATGTAGGGACCGGTAATCATCAAACTCCCTCCCTCTCCCTCTTTAGCTTTCGTGCCCCCGCTGCCTCCAACTCTGTTTCTTCTAGAATTTTCTTGCATTTGTGAATTGTTCATGGCGACAATCACACCAATGTTTCGCGATGATGAAATATTAACTAGTTCGAAACATGTACCCGCTCCCTTTTTAATTTGCAGTGGTACCTCGGCTTACGAGTTTAATTCGTTCCATGACGGAGCTCGTAACTCGAAATACTCGTATCTCGAATCAATTTTCCCCATTCAAATGAATGGAAATGCCCTTAATTCGTTCCGGGATCCCCCAAGACACCGCAAATTTTTGTTACATGTTTTTAAATAAGAAAAATGTGCTTATAAACGATGAACATTGTATAAAAGCGCAATACAATAGAATGTACTGCAATAAACATTTTATATAGCGTAATGTACAACATTTACTTTGGAGATCAGACTTGAGAATGCTGATGGAGGATGAGAAAGACTGAACGGAAAAGTTAAATCTTATTCGTTGATTTTCGACCTTTTCGCCTCGCTTTCCTCACTTTCGCTTTTATTACCAGCTACTCTCAAGTGAACAAGTGAGACATGAAAGCTGGGCGATTGTTGCATCGTTCACTGTGGCTGTAATGTCCAGATTCTTCTCTCTTATTATCCGAAGAACGTTTTCTCATGCCACCGTTACACATATGCGAATAAGCTCCCCCCGTCCCCTCTTGACACATTTTGGGGTCGATTAGTCCCTCCCCCCCAAACGTGGGGGAAGTTTTTCGTCGCTTTGATCCTTCGTCTTAAAACCGCTCTCCGGAGCGGTCTGAGGATGAATCATCAAAGGGACGAGAGATGCCCAAAAAACCTTCCCCTGGCGAGGGGACAAATAAATCTCTGCTTTCCCCTACACTTCGCTCTCTGTTTCGCGAATGTATACTCCCAGTATCAGAATCCGTAGAAGGGGGAGAGCTTGCTATCCTAGGACCAAGGTCATCCCATCCCCTAGACCCTATGGGGAGTTCCAGTGCGGGGGAGGGAGTTGAAGCTATCTCTCTGCGAATGATGTTGGACACTGTTCGGTTTAGTCGGGCGACTCAAGTTTGGGCAGAGCAAGCTGCCCCGGGGGGTAATTGTTGAGTGTTAATCTCTCGGATTAACTTAAATCTCGGATTAAAGACTGGATAGTAGTCTTAGAATAATAAGTATATAATTGTATAATAATTGTACTTAAAGGTTGTAAATATTATATGCTTCTCGTGTTCTCATATCATGAGCATGCAACGTGGCATTCGCTGCGCAAACTAGCGGTGAGATATCTGAAGTTTGCTCTTAACCCGAATTTTAGCTCGTAACTCGAAGCAAAAAATCTGCCGAGAGAATGCTCGTATCTCGAAAAACTCGTAATTCGAGGTACCACTGTATTGTGGAATTGCAGAAGTGTCCGCATGTGTATTCATGAATGTATTTATTTAACAATTGCATCGCAACACAGTTTAGCGACTATTTCGCTGTATAACGATAATCTTGGGTATTAATTTAATTTGGTTACCGGTCTATCTGTAAGATTTATAGGGGGCCATCAACAGGGGCTGACTAAGACAATCCGGGACTCAAAGCATAGATAGCTTATGTTCACCTTCCCAGTGTCCTGTGCTCAATTTTTCAGTCACCTGTGTTCACTTCCGTGGTTTTCACGAAGGAAACGCAAATAAATTATTTTCTTCTGATATAAGTATCTTTTCCCGAACAAAAGAAATGTTTTTCCTCTCTTTTTCTCTCACCTAACTTTTTATAATTATTAAATGAACTTTATCAGTAATTATACATTAATAATTGTTTATTAAGAAAATATCAGAATTTCAAATATAGACACATGTTTAAAATGATTCAATTACTATTTTAGATGGTTTATAATTTTCCTTAAATTATAAACCATCTGGTGTAATAAAATTTTGCCCAATGAGCTAAACTTTGTAAAATCTGAAAATGCAAGGCTAATATAGGGTGATGGAATATCAAACGTTTCATTAAAGGGGAATCCACTCGAAATAAAATTTTACTGCACAAAAATATGTCGCAATATTTTGTAAGTTAACTCAGAAAGACTTTTTATATTTTTCTCTTCTACATAGAGAATAATAACATTATCAAAATCAAGTTATGGAGTTATGTTACGCCCAGTAGCTAGTAAAATTAAAATAAACCCAATTGTAGGTTTTAAGATTTCTTTTGGATATAATTATAGGATGATTTTGGGACCCCTAAAACCTTTGGCCGTAGATTCAAGCGATGAGGATCTCATAATAAGGATATGGCCGCAGCAGGGCCCCATGGTCTTGGGGATCATTTAGCGACCCTCTGCGAGTGGCGCCCGGGGCATGATAGCCCCCCCCCCTCCCATCCGCTATGCCATTGGCTCTGGTATCAAATGGAAAAAATATCAAACTGTTTTTCAAAAGGAAATACAGTGGAACCTCGATCTATCGTTTTTCAAGGAACCGATTGCATTGAACGATAAACACGGGAAAAGTATAGATGTGGTAACATAACAAAGAAATATTTTCATCGGGACTGGAGAAAATAAACGAGACATACGGGAAAACGATGATTCGGGGAACGGTCGATCGATTTTTCCCTGTATTATTATTATTATTATGAATATTATAATTTTGTTGTTGAGAGGAACCAAAATTTAAGTCTCCCAAAATTCTGGGGATTAGTTGCTTTGATTCTCCCTTGTTGGTTATTTTTGACTATATAAATGTAACCATTGTAAGCTCTATATTAAGGAAAATTATTTTAAAAATAAAATAAAATGAGCAACTTTTTAAAAAATCTTTTAAAGTATCACATTTTTAATTTCGAAAGACAATAATGAACTGACAAAATTTTAAAATCCTCTTTTCAATTAGAGTGTTTTGCCCCTTACAATACGACACATGGCAATACGTACACTTTCCCCTAAGTTCAAAAAATAGTCCCAGCGACTGACAGATCAAAAAAGGATATCATTTCAGATTCAAACATTAAGAACTCATAAATATAATGTAAATAAACTTTGGTATTTCCTCCTCTCACAATTATCTAGTTACTGATGTCTCCATTCATCATGGACCAGTCTTTCAATTTTTATTTTACCAAGAAGTCTAATAATAGAAACTTTCTTCCTTAATCCACTGCTTTGATGAAAACTTCAATCATTTGATGAATGAGTATCAAATTCTGACATTCAGCTGCTATTTTGATTTACCAAAATAGATCTTTTCTGAGGGCAGAAAACGAACTCAGGGAGATTTTTTTTTATTCTCTTTCATTGTGTTAATGTCAAGGATACACGTGTGAGAAGACACGCGTGTAGAAGCCGTACAGAATATCGGAGATAGCTCAACGGATGACGTGTGTTGAAGGAAAATGAACTACACCTGTTAAACTTTATTTCTTGTCCAAAATTATCCTTATTTTGTTTTTATTTATTTATTCCAGTTCGTTAACAGGCAAGATTATATGAATAACTTTCTCTATAAATATAACTTACATTCATTTTGAATTCAAATTGAGGAAAATAATTCTGAAAACTGCGCAGCACTCCCTGAATTGTCATTATTCAAATTAAAAACTGCGTTTTAAGCATGTTAAACAGAAAACAAAATTCTTTCCAATCATACTTTTGAAATACCTTCTTAACCAACCAGCGTCAGTGTAAGAAACCTTGACAGACGTAAAAGAACTTTTAATAAGCGATAGCAACTTAAGACTTCTGAGGGGCAAGAAAATTTTTTTGTACACCAAAGAAAATGCTAATTTCTTCCAATGATTTCTCATTAGTTTGAAGAGGTCTAAGTTTATGCACGAATTTGAGTATCTTTCACTATGTGCACTATTGAAACATAATTCAGATTTGCTGAAGGGAACACACATTTTTCAAAAATTGTCGAAATGCTAGATAGACCTGTTTTTCTCAAAGGGAATTAAGTTTAAAGCTTTGTGAAGCAGAAAACACAATCAAATTTCTGTTATGGAGAAGAGATTGTGCCATGGAGTACTGTGGGTTATTGATAGATTTCTAGCCCCTCAAATGTGCTTGATCTGTCGATAGCTTCCTGCACAACAGTCTGTGGGTTCGAGTGATAGGTATACAGGAGTTTGGTGAGGGAATCGGTATGGGTGCTAAAGAGTTTTGAATTGGCTTTAAGCTTTAGGTTCTATTCTGTTCTACCTTCGATAACAAAAGGTAACATAATGCACCCAAATCCAACAAAATAAGCATTGCATAACAAATATCGTTGTGGTCGTTCCCTCTTATGAGTCTAAAGGCAATTTCTCCTGCAATAGTTGGAGAAAAGTCCAAGTTCAAGAGCCTTCATTTTCAAGACTAGAGTGGTCACATTGGTCGGTACTGTTTGAAACGCACGATCGTGACCCAAAATGGAAATTTTACGCTTTAAAGAATATTTGAACGTCGCTGTCAGCCTGCGTAAAAAATAGGAGAATGGAAACTCAGACACTTGAAAAAAAGTTATTTTAACAAATAAAAAAATCTAACATCTTGGGGGGAAAAAAATAAACGAATTGTGGGAGGAAACAAACACATATATACATCCAATAAATCTGCTTCCCTTAGTGAGATATAGTGGAAGTTAACACGCTTTTTTTTGTGATAGCTTGTCACCCTATGGAGTTTGGAATTTCATGAATATTAATGGAGTGAATCTTAGCACTATACAAACATTCAAAAGACTTGTTGGCTATATATAGTGAAGAGCAAAGATAACAGGCCTAGATTACGACCACGTTTTGATATGCCATAATGAACCGAAGCACATAGCCCTAAATTAGCGGCTATATAAGTGTATATATATATATATATATATATATATATATATATATATATATATATATATATATATATATATATATATATATATATATATATATATATATATATATATATATAACACATAACACCCATTAATTTACGAAACTTCCATCTCAATCTCCCATTATGAGAGAAATGTCATCGGGATTTTGGAATGGAAAATTTAGATACTGGATAATTTCCAGCAAGAGGACGACTTGATATGAAGATCTTTGAGAGACATGGAGCTCTGTTTCTATCCATCAGGGATATTAAAGTACATCTAATTCCCTGTACGAGGGCTTCATGCAAAAATGAATGCGAAAAGGTATCCAACCAACTGTTAGTTATAAAATAAAAATGTTTAAGTCTCAAATTATTTGCACAATTTACGAATCCTTTTTAAGACTGGAGATGAATATCTATATTTAAGGCGATTAATAAGTGTCAATTTTTATAACGTTAACTTAACGCATAGAGAAAGAAGTATTATGTATTTTGTTACATATGTTTGCTGGGTCTTTATGTTTCGAAATTGCAAAAGAGCAAAATTTCTTTTAAAACTCATTGCGAGTGTAAGCTTGTTGTAAATAAAAGCAACAAAAAATTAAATAAATGAAAATTAGTTATAAAACACAAATAGTTATACATGAATAAATCGACTGCATGTACGAGTATAAAGGTGTGATTTCATAGAGTTTGCCCAGAGATTAAATACAAATATAGGGCCGTTTAGGAAAAATTTATTAATTTTAGATGGTAAGTGTTTGAGTTGATAAACTTGAAACAGTTAGATTCTAGGAAGGCGTGTGTTCCATTTCTAAGAATTATTTATAAATACATAACATTCAGAGAGTAGATAAAATAATGTAAACAAAGTATCATGGGTGTTATAATATTACGTGCTAGATAGTGTTTTGAAATGAGTAGAATTAATACCGGGGCAATTCTGCAAAATATGTTATACAGATAT
Source organism: Dolomedes plantarius (assembly GCA_907164885.2). Classification (NCBI taxonomy): domain Eukaryota; kingdom Metazoa; phylum Arthropoda; class Arachnida; order Araneae; family Dolomedidae; genus Dolomedes; species Dolomedes plantarius. The sequence goes on along the minus strand of OU015495.1, from coordinate 168,906,204 downwards.
ATGTACTTATGCTTTTGAAAAGACCCAGAAAGAATAAATCTGGCAAGTGTACTTCTAGACCCTCCTGAATATTTAGAACTTTTACCTTTTCATCTACTTAGAAATGAAACGTCTACTTCATTCCTAGGGTGTTCGGATCACGCCACAAACACTCTGTGTGTTCTACGCATGCAACTTTTGAGAACAGTGGAAGACAATTCATCTTACTCAATGGTGTTGCAAGGGGGTTTCTGAGAGACACATGGAGTTTGAAGTTCGAACAAGCCTCGGTCTGAATTTCCGTGCATGATCCGATGCTATACATAGCCTTCGAAGAAGTGACTGGCTCTGTCGCCGCTGATCAGCATCCAAGTGGCTACCTCCCAAATAAAAGCCATATGAATTTCGGATTATTTCGCCTCCAGACACACAGGCTGGGAAAAAGAGTTTTTCCGTGAGGGTTTTCATTTTACTGCGACCGATGAATGACGGTTAATTGGAATTGTAGCCTTAAAAAATCGTTTAAAATCAAAACTCTTTCCCCGATTTTAGCAAAACTTAAGTTTTTTACTGTTGTTGTTGTTGTTACTATTCGAAATACCATACATTCCTTCGAATTTGGCAGTATTAGGAACCATTTTAAACGTTTTCAATTTAAGAGAACAAAATTCAAAATTTTAGCATTATGTCGGTTCGTTTTAGCTTTTTAGAGAACTCACATATGAGTCTGGAAAAACTACTAAATTTATTGTTGCCAATTTTTTTTTTCAAAAAGTTTTCAAAAATATCCGCATCCTTTAATAAATATTTATTTTTGAAATTAAGTCATTTCTTAAAATTATTTTGAAAGTTTCCTTTCTTTTTAATAAGTATAAAATTCTAGCCTTCGTCTTCATAAACTTTTACATTTATGCTCTCCCAATGCCAAGTCTACAGATATGATTCGCGAGAATTCTCTTCAGAAACATTGTGGTCATGTTATAAGCAAGGTCTTAATACGTCCATCATGTTTAAAACCTATAGCAAAGCAAAAGCTTTGCTACAAACTAAGAGGTTTGCTAGCCTTGGGAAAACAATTGTTGCCTTGAATAAATTATTGTCGCCAAGCAGGAGAATACCCAATGTGAATCCGATATCTTTTAGTTTAAAACTCTTTTTGGCTTATTAATGATGTAAGAAACTGTTTATTTATCGTCATATTCCACCTTATTTAAGGCAGCACTATTGTCCGTTTGTTTTATTCGTTCATGTAATGCCTACTGACTTCGATACACTCGTTGATTTGCCTGATGCGGGAACAAAAAGTAAATGGAGAAAAGTTGAAAAAATGCTCTTATTCAAATCGAGCTCTCGAGTAGCTTACAGCCATAAAATAAAATTTAAAAAAATATCCTTTTGGCCTCTACGGACTAGAATTTTTTTAATTGTAGAAATTTGCAAGAGAGAGATATACATTCTACCTCCTTTCTGTATAAAACTGAATGCTTTAGTGGATTAATGTTAATTTCTTATAATTTAGCATCATCTAGCCGACAAGAATATTTATCTGAATTATATCGGTTCATTCAGTACAGCTAAAAATATAAATAACACAATTTAATCAATGTATTTGTGGAAATAAAAGCAAGAAAAGGGAAATAAGTTTCTTTCAATATATATACATATACTGAAAGAAATTTATATATACACACACACATATATATATTATATATATATATATATATATATATATTATATATATATATATATATATATATATATATATATATATATATATATATATATATATATATATATATATATATATATATATATTATATATATATATATATGCAAGTTTGGGTTATACAATTCATAAATAGTGGTTAAGAATATTGTTACGGAGGGAAAGCAGAGGACTGTATATAAATAACAATTTTATTGAAAGCGGTGCCGCAACATGGGCTTGAAAAATGGCCGCTGAAGGCGACGCGACTTACTCACTTAGAACAAGTTTCACACTGGCGCGTTTTTCATACAACCAAAAGGTGGCGCTACAATCGCCGGAAATTGCCGTTATCAGTACGGAACATTCCGCCGGCCTTGAAATAACATTTCAATACACAAAAAAAATTTAAAAATAAACACATTATAACTATACTAATATAAGATACAACAATACAATAACAAAGAAAAGTAAACATAAGAAGGTTCAATTTTGCATTGGCAAAATACATATCTTTGATCTAGGTCTTTTTAGTACAGCAGTGGGAGTTTGTATTATCACTACTCGAACCTTACCGTCTTTGCCTTTAATGGTTTCTTTAATTCTACCTATGAACCATTTTGAGGGGGGAATATTGTCCTCCTTGATTAAAATTAAATCACCCACCTCTACATTATCTTTTTCAAATTTCCATTTCGATCTTTGTTGTAAGTTAGTTAAGTAATCATTCTTCCACCTCTTCCAAATGCCTTGCACTAATTTGGTTGTTAGTTGCCACCTAGATAGTCTATTGTCATTTATAGCCACAAGCTCGGGTTCGGGGATAGAATTTAGTGGGCGTCCTATTAAAAAGTGTCCCGGTGTTAAAGCTTGAAAGTCATTAGGGTCTGGTGACAATGGGCAAATAGGTCTCGAATTTAAAATAGCCTCTATTTGTGTGATGACCGTTAAAAATTCTTCATAGGTTAAATTAGTATTACCAACTGCTCGCTTTAAGTAATATTTGAATGATTTTACCCCTGCTTCCCATAACCCTCCAAAGTTTGGGGATCTAGGGGGGATAAACTTCCAAGTTACCTGCTCTGAGGACAAATAGTTTCCAAGCTGTTCATTAGGCTCTTGAATTAATTTGTACAGTTTCTTTAATTCAGCACATGCCCCAATGAAATTTGTGGCGTTATCTGTGTAAATTATCGCGCTTTTTCCTCGTCTTGCAAAAAATCTTTTAAGACATGCGATAAAGGACTCTGATGTCAAATCCGAAACTATTTCCATGTGAACAGCTTTAGTCGCAAGACAAATAAAAATTGAAACATAAATTTTTTTCAATATACATTTCCGTTGATAAGGAATTTTTATAGAAAAGGGTCCACAGAGATCCACGCCGGTAACGTTAAACGGTGCGTTAGGAGTTACTCTATCAGAGGGTAAATTACCCATAATCTGTACAGCAGGTTTAGGGTTTTGCTTAAAGCAAATTATGCAATCGTTAACTACCTTCCTTGCAGTCAATCTGCCATTAATGGGCCAAAATTCTTGACGTACGGTATATAGGAGAGTTTGTGGGCCTGCATGATGGTTTTTCCTGTGAAAATGCTCAAAAATCATTCGAGTCAATTTATTACTCTTGGGAATAATAATGGGGTGTTTCTGATCAAACTTTAAGTCAGAATTGCCTAAGCGACCTCCAACTCTTAAAATGTTGTTTTCGTCTAAAAATGGATTTAAGTTTTGCAATCCACTACCCTTGGGCACAGGTTCTCCCTTTAGAAGATTGATAATCTCCTTTTCAAAATATCTTACCTGGACGGCTTTAATTATAGATATCTCCGACCACCTCAATTCCTTGGTGGTGAGCGGTCCTTTTAATTTGCGGCCTGTCTTACAATTACTAAAAAATCTAAAAATATATGACAAAATGCGAATTAACTTCAAATAATTATTAGTTAAACTTAAAAATGTATCAAAAAAATTGTCCCTTGTAAGAATTAGAGTTTTATCGGAGTGCCCTTTGAATTCATTTAAATATTGTTCATTTTCAGTAGAATGATATTCAGGAATATCCCTTGGAACAATAATATCCGCTTGTAGGAATGTAGGCCCTTTCCACCACAAAACACTTGATGAAAGGTCTTTAGCATCTAGTCCCCGTGAAATAATGTCTGCCGGATTCTGCTTGGAGGAGACGTGACCCCAGTGGAAATTTTCAGTCAGTTGTTGAATGTTACTAACTCTATTCCCAACGAAAGTTTTTAGTTGATGAGGCGATGTTTTTATCCAAGAAAGAGCGATAGTTGAGTCTGACCATAAGAACACTGATTCAACATGTAGATGTAATGATGTTAAACATTTTCTCATAAGTTGAGATACAAGTAGACAAGCATTTAATTCTAACCTCGGGATTGTTACCTTTCGAATTGGTGCTACTCTTGATTTACTGCAGAGTAATTGACTTTTTACAGTGTTGTCATACGCTATAGACTGTATGAAGATAACTGCACCATACGCATTTTCTGAGGCGTCTGCGAATCCATGTAGAAATATTCGTACAGGTGTCTTGGATAGGCAATATCTAGGTATCTTTAATTTATTCAGATTCAAAAGTGATAAGGAAAAATCATGCCACTCCTTAGCTAAAGATTCTGGAAGTTGTTCATGCCATGCAATTTTCAGTAACCACAGTTGCTGCAAGAAGATTTTAGCCTTTGCAATGACCGGACCAATTAAACCAAGAGGATCAAATATTTTGGCTATTTGTGAAAGCACTTCTGATTTAGTGTAATTCAATTTAGGATTTACCTTGGTCGTGTAAGTAAACATATCAGTTTTAGGTTTCCACAACATACCCAATGTTTTTACCACATCTAATTCAGAGTCTGATTTAATAGCATATTCTTGATTAATTTGAGATGGATCTGTTAATAAACTAGGGTGGTTTGTGCACCATTTGTGTAAATCCATACCTCCAGACTTCAACAACTTTATTAACTGAGACTGAAGCTCCTTAAGCTTGGAGAATTCAGATTCTCCGCTTAAGATATCATCCATATATGTATCTGATTGAAGAACTGAAGATGCTAGTGGATATTGATCTCCATCATCAATTGCGAGTTGTTTAAGTGATCGCGTTGCTAAAAATGGAGCACTTGTCGTGCCATATGTAACAGTGCACAGTCTGTAAGTCCTTGCAGGTTCGTTCATCCCTTCCTTCCAAAATATGCGCAATAGATCGCGTTGAGAATCGTTTATCAAAATTTGCCGGAACATTTTTCTTATATCGGCAGTAAGTGCATATTCGTGCCTTCGAAATCTAAGTAGAACAGCGAAAAGATCATCCTGTATTATACCTCCCGTCAACTGTAATGAATTTAGTGATTCTCCTGAAGACGTAACAGACGAAGCATTAAATACTACTCTTAAAGGCGTTGTCTCCTTATCAGGTCTGTAGACACCGTGGTGAGGGAGATAATATACAATTTCTGGTTCTTCATTTTCTAAAACTTCCTCCATATGGCCTAAGGTTAAATATTCGCGAATAAATTCTTTATACATCTTTAAGAATTTGGGATTTTGATTTAATCTTTTCCATAAACAATCAAGTTTTCGTAAGGCATTTTGTTTGGAATCACCTAAACAATCAGGATTCTTCGAAAACGGCATTTGAACAATGTATCGGCCTGATTTGTCCCTTCTGTGGGTATTCAAAAAATGTTGTTCACATAGTTTATCATCAGCACTTTTAATCATTTCAACGTTATTTTCCGGTATCAGTTCTGCTTCGAAAAAATTCTTAAGTGATTTATCTAAATTAGTTTCATTAAGTAAACAACAGTAACGAGAATTATTATGTTTTTCGTGTTGTAAAGATCCGATTACTATATAACCAAACTTAGTGTTCTGTAACATTAATTTTCCATCTTCCGTATAAATTCTTTCACTTTTCAAAATATCAAAAAAAAGTTGATTTCCGATCAAGAAATCGATCTGGCTGGGTAGATAAAACCCTTTATCTGCAAGTTCCACATAATTAGGAAATTTAACATTTGATATATCTAGTTTTGCTACTGGGAAAATTTCAGTTATTCTTGGAACCAATATGCAATCTATATTTGCCGAAAATGTCTCTCCCTTGTTAGAAATATTAGCATTTACTTTAGCCTTAACTGAATGAATTGAGTTGTTTATTCCTGAAATTGAAGTTTTAATATTCTCTTTTCTTAACCCCAAATTTTCTGCACAACGCTTAGTAATGAGATTTATTTCGCTTCCATTGTCCAGCAAGCCTTTAAATTTGCACCTTTGACCGTATTTATTTTTAACATAAATAACCACAGTATTTAATAAAACACTTTCATTCTGCGGAAGTGCAGCATTTGCTTTTTCATTTTTTGAAAGCTTGGAACTAAGCAAAACACTCCTCATTTCAGCGCCATTTTGTCTATCTGACTCATCACTTTCAATGTTCTGAGGCAATGTGTTTTGATTTCCACGTGTTTCTTTCATTTCATCGAATAAGTGCAATAATGTATGGTGTTTCTTTTTACAAATACTACAAGCGTATTTCGATTTGCATTGAGATACAGTATGGAAATTTAAACAGTTATAGCATAACTTTTGATTTTTAACGAATTCATATCTGCTTGAGATCTTCATATTTTGAAATTGTGAGCATTTATGTAAAGGGTGTGGGTTTTTACATAAAACACAAAGCTTTAAATGCTCCTTGGAATTAATCATGAAAGTTTTGGAACGATTTGAGATATTTGAAACGTTTTTAGGGCTGGACTTAACCGAAAAATTTCTGTTTAAGCCTTCTAACATCAAACTTCGCGTTTCTAAGAAATTTAAAAATTCGTCTAATGATGGAACTTCCTTAGAATTCAGAGATAACTCGTATTGTTTTCTAGTTTCTCTGTCCAATTTACTCGTAATAACATTTATCAACATAATATCTGAAAGATTGTTTCTTTTATATTCTAAAACGTTCAAGGCTCGTAAGTTTCGATTTATACAATCTACCAAATTGCGTAATTCTTTTGGCGACTCATGCGTGATTTTCTCGAAATTCATTAGAGCTTGGATATGTGCTTCGATTAACATTCTGGCGTTCTGATAGCGTTCATTTAATGCATTAAACAGAGACTTATAAGTGTCATCTAGAGTTTCTAATTGTTTTGCTTCACCCTTTAGTGCTGCGCGTAAATAATATAGTTTTTGCGTTTCTGATAAGGCAACATTTTTATCAATTAAATTAGAAAATTGGAGTTTAAACTGACTCCATTCCTCGTATTTTCCTGAAAACTGTGGAAGCGGGATTTCTGGGAGCTTAACATTTGGCGATGAAGTTGGCAGATCAGCATTATTTATTTTATTATGATCATTTTCAAGTTTATTACTTGCATACAGTTTACTATTGAGGCAATTTAGGCTTACCTCTAATTCTTCCAGTCTGGAATCTAAATCTTGAAGTTCTTCTTCGATTTCTGTTAAATCCGTATCCTCAGGTAAATCGTAATATTCACTGCGTAATTTTTCGGTTTTATCTTGAAGCCTTTTAACGTTCGTCAGTTTCAATTGGAGCTCAATGCTCGCTTTATCACTGCCTTTAAAGTTTTGCACGAAGTTTTCGATCTGCGTTACTTTTCCTTTCAAACTTGATTTTTGTCTTTTTAAAGCGGTAAATTTCTCCATAGTTACGCGAAAGTTCCACCTCCGGGTCGCTAGGACCAAAATGTTACGGAGGGAAAGCAGAGGACTGTATATAAATAACAATTTTATTGAAAGCGGTGCCGCAACATGGGCTTGAAAAATGGCCGCTGAAGGCGACGCGACTTACTCACTTAGAACAAGTTTCACACTGGCGCGTTTTTCATACAACCAAAAGGTGGCGCTACAATCGCCGGAAATTGCCGTTATCAGTACGGAACAAATATATTATGCCATTCTTCAGGAAAAAATCATAAAAGTTCCTGTAGAGATGCTGTGGTGGATATCGATACCTTTATCTATCCGCTTATACAGATCACAATGGTTGGATGATTTATAGTCGGGGGGATTATACAGGGCAATATAAGATATTTGACTTCTATTTCATGCTCTTCAAACCAATACTTGGTGTTGATTTAGCTGTATGTATAGGGGGATTATCATACTGGAGAACGTCATCTTCTGCAAGAAACAATGTTTGCACCATAGGATCGACTAGTGAGCTAAAATTTCGACATAGTCCGTCTCATTCAATCTCCCTTTTAGGGTTACTATAGAGCCTGAAGAAAACCATGCGATGACATCCCAAACCCTGAGAAATCTACCTCCATGATTGACAGCTGAGATGAGAAAGCCAGAATCTTGCGCTTGTGTAGGTGTTCTCCAGACATAAGCGCTTCCTGTTGCGAGGAAGAATGTGAACATATATTCGTCTGACCAAATACCGTTTTTCGACATATTACTCGACCAGGATTTGCGCTCGTGGCACCTTTGTGGACGATTTTTTTGTATTGGCATCTATTATAAGTGGCTTGGGAATAACTAATCTTCCGTAAATGCTTTGTTTGTGAAGTTCCCTTCTACCTCTAATGGTTGATACCAGAACATGCAGATGCCGATTGAGCTCTTCGGTCATTTTGGTTGAAGTTGTTTTCTTTCTTCGAGTCACAATCCGCTTCAATAACTCGTCCGTCTCTTTCACTCAGCTCTCCCTTTCGACCACTATTCTGATTGGCAAAGGATGTTTTTCCGTTCACTCTGTATGCTATCATGACTTTCGATACCATAGCTCGAAAAATGCCCATTAGCCTGGGGGTTGCAGTAACAGATAATCCAATTTAAACGCGCTCCAATAATTTGCCTTTTTCACAAGGCCTGCAAGGTTTGACATTTTGTGCTGTTCCCCCCAAAAGCACGACGACCTTAGCTTCATTACTGCTACCTGACAGTAGAATAATACATACACTATATTATATAAAAAAAATACCGGTGGTCAGACTTGTTTTTTAAGGAATACGAAGCTCATTCATAAACACCACTAATATTGATAGGTGTTTCCATTATTTTGATAACCACCTGTATATATATATATATATATATATATGGGGTGTGGAGTGAGTGAGTGAAAGCCAAATCGAGTGTCGACTCATAGAATGGCCATCGCCACAACAGATTAGCTGGGAGAGAGGAGAAACGAGGGAAATTCGAACGTTGTGACGTCAGGAAGAGGTATTGGAGGCCCTGCTGAGCGGACGCTGCAGGCGGAAGGAATAAGTTTCCTAGAGCAGAGCGGACAGAAGGCTCAAAAGAGCCGGGAGAAAGTTAAGCCTACAGGTGACAGACGGTCCAGTGGTAGGAGAGCTCCCGTGCTTAATAGCTGGGAATGCTGCACTAAACGACTGGTTTAGATGCGAACGGAAATGAGTGTTATCTGAGAAAGCTAAGCTTGATGAGTGTCTGATTGTATTTCTATATCTTTATATGTTAATTGTGTGTCAACGTAAATAAATGTTTCTTTATTCACGAGAGGTTCGTAATGTGTTCGTTATTCACGAGAGACTGTTTCTGAGTCACCCTGAACTATATATGCATACAAAAATTCCTCCACTAACGCTAAAAGGAGATAGGGTAACGTTATGAAATTGGAATATACTTTTATCAGTATTCAAGTATTTACATATATTATTCCCACCTGTCTTGTAAATAGCGTCTAAAGAATAATTTATTTTCATTTGGTTTTTGAAGTCGTTCCACTGATTCAATATTGAATATAATTTCATAATACATAGTTTAACTGCACAACGAAATGCATTCTTGTCGAGCACCGCTGAGTATATTTGTTTTATTTTCCATGCAGCGACTGCTGCTTGGTGTTTATTTCTGCTTGTAAATCGTAACTGTCGATACGTGACAACTGCCACATGACATTTTTCTCGAAGAGGCGTTAGTTCTGTTGTTTACATTGCACTCGAAGTGAAACAATCAATGCTTCAGATGATAGCTACGCCGAACATCGAGATATGCTGATAAAAGAATAAAAATTATCTTATGTAAAAAAAAGATAGCGTTTGAATAACAGTGAAGATAAAAATAACGTTCTCATTCGTAAAATATCCAATTTCGGCGCTAGTGCTGCACTTTAAACAAAAAAGAAAAAGAAAAAGCACCAATGTTACATTAAAGTGAAACTAAATTTAAAAATAATGCTGAAAATTTCCCTGAATAAGGAGATGAGTCTATTAAAATATGGGAGACACAAAGTATATACCTGCTATATCAGAATACAGCCTGAAAGATTCTGTAGAATCTTAGAAATATAAAAAAAGGTTTATTATTGTCTTTATACCTCTGTGCGAGAATGAAAAAGAATCAAAATGTGTGGCAGAAAGCGCTCTGAGTTGATGAAGCAAACAGATTTATGAATATTTCAACGTTCAAGTACATTCATGTTAGGCAACAGCAAAACAAACAAAATGTGCATATTGCACTTGCAAAGCTAATCCTTAGAAAACTTAATGTGCAAAGGATTGGGAAGTACTTTAGTTAGGAAATTAATTTTATTTAAAAAAATTGAAATCCTGCTTAAAAAGCATTCTTAGGCACGACTTATCTTCTGAGTGTAAACACTACTGAATTTTCGTAGGATTTAGAAGAAAATTAAAGTTATTGTTATAAACTTTAAAGCTTCGAATATGGTGTTAGGGGCATGTTGTAATGTGCTGCTGTGCTAAAAAGAATTAGCCTAGCGAGGGTTCAGTCACCCAGATACCTGTCCGGCAAATATGACCATCCTTAGATACACAGGTCTCATGTTACCATCCCTATAACAGATAAACTGTGAAAGAGGGAGTTTTCAAACAGAGAAACATTACTTGAAAAACAAAAAAAAAGTAAAAATTGGAAATACTACGTGCGGGAAAAGAGAGAGAAAATAACCGACTAAAAAATGCAGAAATGCATTTAAAATTAATAAACCCCAAAAATTTAATGCAATAAATAAATTTACAAAATCATAAGAGACTTCCCTGCAAATGGAGCATAAGGAACCGAATTGAATTGACCACATTAACTTTGTTTAAATGCCGCATTTACACATTCGCGATCGCGCCACCCGCAAGACATTCGCGAGACATTAGTCACGTTCCTGCATCGACGCGAGTGACCGTTCTCACATTCCCGCCTCTTGCTGTGAACAAGACTTCCTGTCGCAACGGCGCCATTCGCCCCTTTGACTCGTGCCAGAAAACAGCTCCCGAAGCGAGCGCCTCGATTGGCGAGGAGAAACGGCGAGAATACCGTTTGCACATTCACCTCCCGCGATTCGATTCGCCGATATCGCGACTGTGTAAGGGCCTGTTCACATAGGAGTCCGTTGCGTTGCGTTAAGGAAAAGATGACGTTGAGACGAAAATAAACCAATCATAGGCGTTAAAAATTTCATTGCTAATCGTTTGGAGGCATATGATTGGTTTATTTTCGTCTCAACGTCATCTTTTCCTTAACGCAACGCAACGGACTCCTATGTGAACAGGCCCTAAATGTGGTGTAACGATTCACAAAAAAATTTCCAAAATAATTCAGTTCAAAAATTCAACCGGAAGAACATATGATACGTTCCCTTAAAAAAAAAAAGGAATGTCCAGAATTCCAGAAACGGCATGCAATATAAGATTTGAAAATTTTTCATTTAAAAAAAACAGCTCTTAGGGCCTGTTCACATAGGAGTCCGTTGAGTAGCGTTAAGGGAAAGATGACGTTGAGACGAAAATAAACCAGTCATAGGCGTTAAAAATTTCATTGCTAATCGTTTGGAGGCCTATGATTGCTTTATTTTCGTCTCAACGTCATCTTTTCCTTAACGGAACGTAACGGAATCCTAGATGAACAGGCCCTTATGCTCTTCGAGATAGAACGTAAAAGCCGAACGAAAACAGAACCAGTGACATCAATGACAACAGGAATCGCAGCCTGAATTCCAGTTCGGCATCCTTTGCGATGACAATTTCTGAATTCGAGGTATCCACTTTTAGTGGTGTAGCAGAAAATAGGTACAGAAAATGTCGATCTGCTGTGCGTTGAGATTTGGCACTGGACGCGTTTTCTGCTTCGTTAAGGAAAACGTTAGGGCCTGTTCACATAGGAGTCCGTTGCGTAGCGTTAAGGGAAAGATGACGTTGAGACGAAAATAAACCAATCATAGGCGTTAGAAATTTCATTGTTAATCATTTGAGGCCTATGATTGGTTTATTTTCGTCTCAACGTCATCTTTTCCTTAACGCAACGCAACGGACTCCTATGTGAACAGGCCCTAACTGTTTTTTTCTCCCCCCCCCACCGCCCCCACGGTTTTAGTATTGCGTTGCGACACTGTTACAGCAACTGATCAAGGTTAGTTACAGGGGGATTTTCCTGTTTTAACTTGAACAGAGAAGTGGAAACGCAAATTTTTCCCTTGAGGTTTAACCAGCCAGAAGATAGCAAAATCGCATAATGGAAATTTCTAATCATTAGTTAAGCACTGAGAAACTGCTTTTTGGAATTTGTGTCTTTGCTCTGGAATTTGTGTCGTTTCCAGATATGTGTCGTTTCCGAGAAATCCATAATGAGGGCTAAACTTTGATCCATGGCCGTTTGGAACTGTGGAAATGCTTAATTTTTTGTTTTAATAGCATTTACTTTGAGACTATTTTAAGCAAATCTGTTACCATAACTCTAGCTAAGTAAACTTTGTGTTAAGCAAATCAAGGAAGACATCACATCACATCACCCCCCCTAAATTTTGAGAAATTCAGCTTTTGAAATTGCCTTCTATAGCAACAGTATAAAACTAAAAATATTTAACTGCTTATATAGATTTAAAAAAATTCTAAATTCTCATTTTATTTAGAAAAAAATAATAAGCTTTAAAAAACACGATTTAAGGTCTCTTTTTAAGTTTTCATAAAATTAGACTTTTTTAAAAACACAAGCACTACATGGGATTAATTTAACACATAAATGTTATCTAAATTTATGTATTTGAATTCTACACCAGTACATATTTTTTCTAATACTTTAATATTTGTGTTATTTTTAACGATTTTAAATTTGAAATAAAGCAATAAAAGTGAAAAAAATCGAAGAGTTCTCTGTAGACTTATTGCACTGTTTTTAGTTTTTTTTAATATCTTTTATATTTTTGTTAATTTTTCGTGTTCTTATCACCAACATTTTTTACTCAGTACTTGACGTCCTTATTGGTGAACACAGTTTGACACTAGATCTGAGCAATATATAGGCTCTAATATCCCCTCATAAAATTAACCGGTTGAACTCGGAATGAACCTCATATGACGACTGTTTTATCTCATTGAGTTATACATAGTAAATCAGTAGAGGAAAGGACCTTTTTTACGTCACGCACAAAGCGTCGAAAACAAAACATTCCCAACCTCTGCATAAAGTGACAGAAATAAACACCCACTGATTAAACAGCAAAAAAAAATTAGTACCGATAAGAACCGATAAAAAAGAAATGTACGATCGTCCGACTCTGAACTGACTCACAGCACAAGCGCATCGCATTCATAATCTGAAGACGTACAGCGGGTTCCCCCTCAACACGTGAAAGTAGCGTGAACGCCGTGACTTTCCAAAACGGAGAGAGATACAACGTTTTTCCGAAGTGTTTGATTGATACACGATATCGGCTAGCGATTAAGGGAAGTCAGTTGGAGTACCTAACCAGATAATCGTCAATGGGTTGCGTCTTCGGCCTACTTCAGAGTTATTTTTAATGATTCCTTATCTCCTATGGAAAGTTAAAAGAAGAAAGGGAAGTCACGCATACCGCGTGAGATAAACGTGAGCACCCGAACGTCAGTATTCTATCGCGTCTCTCTATTTCTGGAGCAAGGTTGGGGCAACCCTCTGGAATGTTTAGACTTTTCTATATTACGTTTAATAACCGCTACGGAATGAGATAGCAAGGTCTTTGGCGGAAAGATTTTTAGGTATTTAGAGGTCAGCTTAGAACTGCTTGACACGACTGAAGATCTTTCTGTATTGTTTATAAGCAGTCTATCAACAGACTGGTTGGGTTTACAGTTATTTAGCAACTGCAATGTGAGGGACATGCAAAAGATTTCTCTTATTTCAAGGTTCTCAGCATTTACAAAATGAATAACACGCATATCCAGAATCCTCAACAAGAATAGTCATTTCGTTCTTGAAGGTTTTAAAGGTTCCAAGTGCGACATAATCTCTGTATTCATTTGAAAGAACGCAATTATATAACAACAACAACGTTATATTTCTATGGTGACATAATATGTCCAAGATATAAACAGGCCAAAAGGAAAAATACTGGCATCAATGGCATCGGTGGCAGTATATAACCAAAAAGATTACCAATGGGATGAGCAAAATATATTATTCACGCAGTGAACGAAAACTTTAGACAGTTTTCTGAGGGAAGCAAGTACTTTCTACTTCTACCTTACCACCATGACTTCTCGGAAGGATTATTAGATCCAGAGATATAAATCGCCAGTATCTGTAGATGCATATTTCGAAATAGCTTTTTTTTTTTGTAATTTCTCTGCATTTTTACTGCAAGCGGAATACATTCTCATAACTAACTGACCACAATGGAAGGAATCTCCTGAGATCTCGGAGGTAAAATACGACGTGAAGAGAAAAAATAAACATAAGACACGACTTTAGCAGGCACCAATTGGGCAAACATTCTGCTGAGGGACATATGTCGCTTAATTATGTACACTCCAACCACCTTCAACCATAATAGCTGCCTGAACAATCAGATTATGGGCGCAGTGGCCCAGTTGGCAAAAGCAGAGGGCTAGTGATCTGAAAGTCACTGGTTCGATGCTTGTCGGTAACAAATCCACTGCCGTGTAGACTAATGGTGACTGGTGCACGTAAAATCTGTCGTGGCTGCAATGTCCTCCAAGTTCTCAAAATTATATCTGGAGGTGCGGGGTCAAGTGTTCTGGTCTCGTCACTTGACTCGGTTAAAAAATTACGGGACTGGTCCCTTTGCCAAGTCGGACTCCGACCCTTGTGGTGCCAATCAAAACATGAGCCGCACCTTCATCGCCCATAGCCTCTGGGACTTGATCTGATGTTGCTGTAGGTCAAGTGGCATAAACAACAACACAACAACACAATCAGTACTGTTTTATAACGGCAAGCACTGTGCCAAACCTAATCACGTCTCATTTATTTGCACTCACACAGTTTCACTCATGGTAGGGAAATTTTTCCTTCTCCTATGAAACATCTTGGTTGGATAAGGAATTGAACATGTGAGTTGTACCAAACACGACTAGGCCATGCTATGATTTTAACGATTAAATTGACTCTTCCCCTTGCCTAGGAATAATTAGGAGTACCCTGATCCCCAATCAAAATAGCTTTTTTTCTTCTTTTTTCTATTTTTCTTTTCGTTAGGCGACACAGGTACTAGTTCAAAACTAATCGAATTTCCCCACAGAAATGTTGTTAAAAAAATGTTGTTAAACTTTGACCTGGCCTGCAAAAATTCACAGGCCATATCATTTTCAATCCCTTTTGCAGTATCTGGGGCTATCCTTTCTAGCTCTCGCTTCCGTTCGCAGCTGATTAAGTCGTGTTATTTTCAGGCTGCTCTCATGTGAACATCATGATACTAACGCGGCATAAAAGTTGCATTGTGGTAGCTGATCAAGTGATGCATTTGTCATAATATCCAGGGTCTAAAGACAACTACTGATCTATATCCGTGTGCGTATTAATTACCCGGGAATATAATGTACTCAGCTTGTGTTTTATGCTACGTTCTTATGAAAGGTTTATTTTACATGACATCTTTTAATGCCAAAGTATACACCATACCAGTGGTGCCAGTTATACACCATATCAGTTAGCTTTCGTTTGTACGTTCCAACAAAGAATATTTTAACAACACAGAAATGCAGTTAATTTGAGAAAACTTTATGCCTTATTCTACAATATGTTAACTAATATATTTGACCTAAAAAAAGGTTAAATATATAAATTATATATTATGCTAGTTATAATAGTAGGTTCGTTGCAGGTATTGTTAAAACAAAAATGTAATAGACCAAAATTTTTACTTAATTTATATTTATCTCAAGATACAACATTTTATGCCTGACAAAATATATTATTACAGTTCTCAAATGCTTTCATTTTGTGATCCAAAAGGAAAAATAAATAAATAAATAAATAATTAGGGGTTAGCAGATTAATTTAGAGTTATAAATAAATCAGCATAATAATAGAGAATTTAAAATAAAGACAGTAGAGCATATAAAATAAAGAGTTATGTGCGAATACATAACATGTGGGCCAAGCCGTAGTAATTTTAGTGACGTCATAACTTTTACCGTTCGTTCCAAAATTAGAGGGTATACATTTCCCTTTTATTCCTTGTTTACATCTTTTAAAGTTTATGACACAATTTCGTATTCATAAAACAATTGTTTACAAATATTTTTTATTCATTAATTAATTTATTTCTTATAAATAAGCTAGATTTATTACCCGGCTTCGCTCGGGATTCAGCTTCTGTTATTATTTTTTTTTCAATGATTAGCCTCATGTTACGATGTTCTAAAGTTATAACAACTCTTAAACAAATTAATTTCATTTTTTCAGTAGTAAAAAATTCATTTATTAACTAATTTGTTGTTATTTTAATACTTGCCAGTACACAACATTTTTTGTTTCTTTTTTATCATCTGCGACAATGTATAATTCTGATTGATTCCTTTCTCTAGACACTCCCACATATAGCTGACCATGCGAAAAACATTCTTTTGTCAGATCCAGTCCAGTGCTCTCTTCTTTTTGGGCGTTTTTAAAGCATTAATTTACAGCTAGTCAATAATGTTTGAATGTATTTATTATTATAGAAAAAGAATCAATGTTGTTTGAATGGAATGATGCAATCAATATTAAAACACAGCAAGTCTGATAATTATTATAGAAAAAGTATATACACATAGTTCATGCTCTGAATTCTTTCTCAAAACTAAATCGTCTGCAACGTTTCAATGCCACTTTCAGACTTTCTTAATTAGAATATACATGTATTTCATGATTGTAATTATTTCTCAAAACTAAATCGTCTGCTATGTTTCAATGTCACTTCAGTTACATAAATCATCGCGTCAAGGCAAAACGCACGTGTTTCTAGCTAAGTGAACGTGTCCTTCAGTATATTTGAGTTTGAACAGGTACCTTGGGATAGTTTTAATACATGGATTGGGAACACATTCATTGAAAATGAATGACTTTCCATCTTTATATTTTCATTTTTAAAAAGAAATATTCCGGCGTTGCCACGCATATGAAAATAATATATCAAATTCATTCTTGCATGCGCCAATATATGAATAAATAACGTTTATAATTCATGTGTATTTATTTTTACTCAAATGTTATAATTTAATTGGAAACAATGAAATGTTACAATGGCTTTGAACAAAAATATCCGTTGATACCGCGCAAACTTGTTCTAACATAATTCGGGAATGGAACGTCGTAGAGAGATGAAAATAGTCACATTCATGCTGATTTTCCAAGAACATAAAACCGTGTAAATTTCATCAAGGTAGGGCTCACGGTTTTTGAGTTTTTGTGACTCACACATACAGACACGACACATTTCCCGCTTCTGCTTTATATAGAAGACTAGCATTATTGCCCGGCGTTGCCCGGGTAGATATATAGATATAAAATTTTTGATGCATTCCATCAAAAAAATACTAGGCTGCACCCCCGCTCTTCATGTTCATCTGGCCAGTTGTGTTTATTTGGGGAGCCAGGGCCAAAGGCCAGGGCCAACCCTCTTCCTCCCGCGCATTGGAATTTGACCCCCCCCCGTCACCCCCCAAACCATCTCTCTTAACGCAGCTGGTTGTGGTGAAGGGGCTCCACAGGTGGTCGCGCACCTCTTAGAGGCACAAAAATCATTAAAAAATTAATTTTAAAAAAAACTAATTGAACCCCAAATTTCGTTTTTCCTGATTTAAGTTTCTTGGGTCCTAAACATTAACTGTGCCGAATTTGGTCCCGGTGGGTGAAACAGTCTATGATTTTATAGCGGACAAACAAACAGACGAGCTCTTTTATATATATAGATTAATATATATATAGATTAATGAATAAAAAAAGATTAGGGAATTCTTCCCTAATCTTTTTAAATAGCACAAACATCATCCTTATATTTAGGGGTATAAATATGTCGCATATTTTCTATTCTTATAAATTTAAGTTGTATACTTTGGCATTAAAAGATTCGATCGCTTAAAATAAATTTCGATCGCTTAAAATAATATGATCGCTTAAATAAACTTTTCTAAAAAGTACGTAGCATAAAACACACGCTGAGTGCATGATGTTGGCGGGTAATTAATACGCACACGGATACGGATCAATATTTGTCTTTAGACCCTGGATATTATGACAAATGCGCTCACGCCTTTTATGTCGCGTTAGTGTCATGACGTTCACGTGAGAGCAGCCTGGAAATAGCACGACTTAATCAGCTGCAAACGGAAGCGAGAGCTAGAGAGGATAGCCCCAGATATTGAAAAGAGGATTGAAAATTATATGGGGTGTGAATTTTTGCAGGCCAGGGCAAAGTTTACTAACATTTCGGTGAGGAAATTGGATTAGTTTTATTTGACTTGACAAATGTGCGTATTACACGCGTATACTGAAGGAAAAAACGCTTTCTCGCGTGCTCTAATAACATCCATTAAACACCACATCATTTCAACGATGTAATCTCAATAAAATGACAAACTTTCAAAACCTTAAATCAGCATATCAGGTTTATATTCTGTTAAAAATATTTACAATATTATGACAAATTTAAACTGACAAAATTTATAACAAAAAGCAAATTTTCGTACGATTTTCAAAAAAAATGTCTCTTTAAAGTCTCTCATATATATATATATATATATATATATATATATATATATATATATATATATATATATATATATAAGCAGAATTCGAAACAATGCATTTTCCAACGCGTGATTAGAAAAAATCCGACAGAAAAAATCCTTATAGCATAGAATGCTGTTTGAAGATCTGTGAAATCAACTAATGCAGAACATTCAGCAATCTGGCTTTGTTCCAACAAGTGATTTTGTTCCTTGCGAAGTAATTTTACTCGAAGTGTCCTATGCAGAAATTTAGTTTCTCTTTGTGCTATGTCGTATTTTTGAAGATCAAGTCTATTGAATTTTCTGTGCTAAATAAAAAGGGTAACATAGATCTTGATGAGATAATTAAATTTATAAACCGACACCCAGGTGTACCGAACCCTAGAATCCCCTAATTTATGATAAAAAAATTCTTCTTAAAATCAGCAATCAAGGGAAATTACAAATTGTTTGAATAAAATTTATAAAAGAAAGACTTCCTGTATCTCCAGGCTGTTAAATTTCAGCCTTCGTTGGTTTTCTTCGAGCAGGTAATCTTAGCTGTCTTACAAGTCTTCGATCTCGGCTATTTGTAGAAACTTTTTGTAACGGGAGCTCATTTTTAATATTTAAACAATCTCACAATAAAAATATGAAATAAAATATTTTAGAAGACCAAAGCTATTTGTATAAAAAAATCCTATATAAGTATTTAATATGGGTCCTATGTATAAAAGAAATTGTAATATATATTTCCGAGAATTGAGCTCGATACAGTGGTTCAAAATCGTTTGTTTGGCTGATCGCTACAGTCAACTTTTGCTACATGAGGGATAATCAGACCGGGACCTACAGTTTAAAGCCGATTCTTATGGGCTAGAAACATAGACCAACAGTGAGACACGTACCTACAGGTTCTTGACCGGACGTCAGTGGGCTAGACATTCGGACATGGTTCAAATTGGAAGAGCATAGTCCCATGAAAACCTTTGAGGACATTTTCTGGAATAAAATTTTTTGCTATCAATATTGTATTTTGCGGTTCCTTACGATAGAGAAAAAGAAATGAAATTCAGGGATATAAAATTTTCATAAATGCGATGGAAATACTTTTAATTATATACAGGGTTGTTTGGGATTTACTTAGCATGTAAAGTAAATTTAATATTGATTTGCATTTCCGTCAAAATAATTTTTAATTACATTTTTGAAAATACAGTTTCGAATTTTTATTTGTGCAATTATAATTTCGCGTCCCCTAATGTAACTTCTACCTTCTTTATCTCCGCCTGTTAACAAATAACTTACTTATCCCTGTTGCTCGCTTCCCGCGTGCCCCTCTTTTAAGGGAACGGTGGACCTTTATTTGAGCAAATCTCGTCATTGTAATACTGATTGTGTTACTGTAAAAAATATATATATTTCTGTAGATTATTAGTACCAAAATAATTTTTTTCAAGTAAAAAATCATTCATGAAGCTTCTACAAAGTAATTTATAATGGGTAAGTGTAGTAATAAATTTTAAATCTGTTTTTCTCAAAACAAATTTTTCAAGGTTTTTAGATTTTTGAAATGCTCCATGCTACTTAATTTTTCTTCAAAATTCATGAAATTGATAAGGAAGGATCCTGATGCTGTTTACAAAAAAAAACTGGGTATGCATTTTGCAATTCGACTTCATTAAGGTAATTACATTTGATTTATAACTTTTCAAAAGGCAAAATTTTGATAAAAATCGGGATGGAATTCAGAAAATAAATCTCTCAAAAATTAACTATTCAAGGGATTAAACAATCGATACCCAGATTTGTTTGTTATACGGTTTAAAGAGATTAAAATGCAAAATCGAAGAAATACCTCAAAAATTAAGTAGCAAGGAGCATTTTAAAATTTTACTTATAAATTTCGAATTTTTTTAAAAAAATCTTGAAATTATAATGAGATTGAAAATTTCTTTTAAGGTATTCTATTTATTTATAGTGAAATGTGTATATGTACAAAATTTCGTATCTCTATGATGAAAAGTAAAAAAAAGTAAATTTTAATGTCCACCGTTCCCTTAAAGAAAGACTGAATCTCCAGTAAATGCCACGTTTACAAGGAGTGCCAGGTCAACAGACCATGGTGGATACAAGAAAAGAAGTCTTCTCTGGAAGACAGCGAAAATTGCGGTGGCAAGGTAGACCACTCTCGTAAGACAAAATGAAAGGTAAATGTCCTGGCGGGAAGATATACACACAGCGTACCCAGCAGAATTTGACCTAAGTTTCGCCTAAGTTTCTTTATGCAAGCCAATAAGTACATTGGAAGGAAAATAATTCCAACTGCGGAATATCTCTCAGCTTTCATTGGGGACTGACATAATGTGCAGTCAGCCTAAAAAAAATAAAATAATATATATATACTAGCTGAAAACCCGCGCTTCGCTACGAAGTACATTCAAATTAAATACAACGGTCTATGTATGCAATTATTGCCAAAAAAAAAATTATATATATTTATAATAAATGCGACGATCTATGTATACAATTGATGTAAAAAATATATTTTATAAAAAAATCGTAAGGGATATTTATTTTTTTTTTTTGATAGTATCTAATCGTCTGCTGCATTAGAGAGAAAAAAATATTTTTTTGTCTATTTGGTTGTTATGCACGTGACGATAAATTTATTTAAAGTACAGTCCGACCACAGTACGAAGAACCACGGTTGGCATAGTGCCAAGACGATTCTATTCACTCTGTAGGTAAGGCTGCTTAGGAAGGAGGGGGAAACGTCTCGTATTCTCTCGACATTCTTTAGAATCGGCTACTAACTGCGCTTGCTTGCTTTTTCTTCGTATGTTATTTTGATTATTATATTAAAATTAATGCATCCTTTACCCAACACGACTGCTCGGAATAAGCCGTTCCGTAGTGATTGTAAACGTATAATACACAATGTAATTAAATTGTGTGATAAAGAAGCACTAGAAGGAAATGTTATTGTTCCAGTTTCGCAATCCCCAAAGAGAGCTAGTAAAATGACCGGGATATCAATGGCCAGTGTAAAAAGAATACGTAGAGAAGCAAAGTGTGAAGAAACTCCAAAATTTGAATCTCCGAGGAAACGTCAGAAAAAATGAACCACCGAAAACGTAGCTTTAGATAATTTTGATTGTGATGTAATCCGAAAATATCCACTCCTATAAAACTCCTATTTTTTAAATAGATTTGCTTCTTTCTTTTTATTATTTTGAAATTATTATTCACATATTCGATCAAAAATAAAGTTTTAAAAAATAACTTTAAAATTGCGGACAAAAAGCAGTCTGAAATGCATTCCGTATTTCATAAACAAACACATCCGAAAATATGACGTTTTCCCCTATTTTCTAAGTAGACTAGCTTTTCTCGCGCATGCGCAACAGCTTCCAGGGACCTTGCTTTCGTGGTCGGACAGTATCAGAAAAAGAAATCACGTGATCAGCAGTTAATAAATTAAATTCTAAAAATTAATCTTTAAAAATTCACCAAATATCAGAAAATCGAGGTAAAGGTTCGAAAAAGATTACATTTTAAAGGAATTTTTATGATCTTTCTCGTGATATAAATTTTATAACCCTCAAATCCTTATTTTAAATGCAAACTTAAAAAAAGTTACAAAAACAGCTTCAAAATTTAATTTAAAAAAATCTAAGAAGAATTTTTCAAAAATCTTTCTTAGTGCACCCCTACACCATAAGAAGAATCGGCATGCAAAATTTCAGCCCTTTAGGTCCAGCGGTTTGGTCTGTGCGTTGTATGTCAGTCAGTGAGTCAGTTACGGAACTGTTTTATATATATAGATAATTTTCTTGTTGTTAATGACTGGCTTGGGATAACTACATGCTGTCAGTGACCAGAACAAATTTTGAGATATTTCACAGATGGAATTTTTTTCTTCTTCAAGCATATTTATCGGTCATGCCTTTCTGAGGAACACATAACAAAGATGAAATTTAAGACTGCTGGATATGCTGGCGGTATAAATATTTGCCCTTGTATGGTCTTGCCGAATTACAAAATGAATCAAGCGAAACCAATCCATATTCTATCCTCTGCATGAACATTTACCATTCTGTATATTACCGTACACGTTTCAGTATGAAAGCTTTTAGTTCGTCTGAAAAGGTGAGGTAGAAATCCATGTTAGACGTTGTGTTTTGTGTATACACAATTAAAGTGTATTTCTTGAATCTTCGTTTGTGTGGATATGTATATGCAAATATTTAAACGCATGATTATGCATTATATAAAATTTGAGTTACCATTTTCAATTTTCCTATAAAGAATCTATCTGCTCGATATACTTTCGGCGATGTTCGGCAACAGAAGATCGGGCATTTTACGTCTTGCGGTGACTTCTTGGTTCAAAAGTTATAGTTTGGGCTTGAGCAGCATCAAATCCAACCAGGCAACCCAATTGATTAGAATAATTCGTTTATACCCCTGTACACATTATGGTTATTTACTTGGTTAACAATTTATGAGAAATATAAAAGACGGGAAGATATTTACGTATTCGCAAACAGCAGAGAGAATGCATAATGTCCTGCGGTTCAATCCATATCTCATCTTTAACTGACGCTTAATCAAGCTTCGCGCCAGAAGAAAGGAAAATTACTTTCGTTTGTATTCGTGATCACCTGTGGTGCAATATGCCCAGTGACAGCAAGGCGCCAAACATAAAAATGGGAGTAGTTATATAAGGGGAAAGACAATATTAAAAGTAGAGAATTAATGGAATAGAATTGATAACTGGTGGAGCGTTATTATTATAGGATAATTAATATTGGTGGCGTTATTATTACTTACACACACACACACACACATATATATATATATATATATATATATATATATATATACAGCGCCGTAACTAGGCAGAGGCAAAAGGGGCGCTCGGCAAGGGCCCACTTGGGGGCCCAAAATGCTGTATAATGCTGTATAATGCTGTATAATGCTGTATATGCCAAAATAATTTTATTTATTATTTTCCCAAACCTAATTAATTAAGGGTCCCAAATTGCAAATTCTTGCCCAGGGCACAGGAATGGCTAGTTACGGCACTGTATATATACATACATACATACATACATACATACATACATACATACATACATACATATATATATATATATCGTAGTTTTTATTAAAATAATAATAAATAAAGGATCCTGTCAGGATCAGTAGAGACGTTGCGCCTCCCCCCCCCCTCTGCGATATTTACTGATCGCTCTCGTAGAGCAAACTCTGCAGGATGACTATCGGGCGATTGGGTCATCGGAAGTGCTAGTGTACCTCACAGTGGGGCGAGATCTATTGCGATTACAGGCTAACCCAATATCACAGATGAGCAAAGGTTTATTACAATTTACGTAATTTTGTTTCATGTTGGGTCTTTATTTCAATGACGCTCACAAAGATATATGCGTTTATTTTGAAAGTTGAATTATTTATACGTTAAAAGCCCTTTACGCTTTTTAGAGTCGCTAAAATTCTTTAATATACTATATATTTTTAAAATTGTATGAATGTTTAATGTATGTCTCGACGTGGGGACGTTATGTACTAAGCTATTCAAAAGTACCCTGCCGATGTTTGGCAAAGTACGAAGTACACACAACAATAAATATTAGTACAGACGCTGAGCACGTGATTCTTTGATGATCGCATTGTGTTCTGCATTTGCTCGATTCCAATGTAGATCAATATTTGCCCTTAGACTATGAACATTATAACACCGCGTTTAACGTCGAGAATCACAGTCATGATGTTCACGTGTTAGCTGTCTGAAGTAGCACATTCTAATCAGCTGCTACTTGAAACGCGTTCCTGGGAAAGAATAGCCGCGGACACCGGAAAGGTGATTAAACAAAGCTAATGAATTCGTGCACTCTAGCGTAGCAAGTGAAAACGAGATAGCAAATGCCCTCGGGTGCGAGTCCAAGGGGGAGTCAGACACATATGTAGTGACGACAATGCATTTATGTCTATTCATCTTTAATTACATGTTGGGGCGAAACTTAAAGATTGCCCCCGTAGCATTGTTTCAGTATTCCGGTAATGTAAAATTTACCAATGGTGTAAGAGGAAACACGATCTTATTTTTTTATGCTGATGCTGATAAATGCCTATGTAAATCTACCCATGGCTATGGACACTAGAAAATTGTAGCCTCACGCTGCCCTGATTCCTATTTTTTCACTTATTAAAAACAAACTATGGCCAGTGCATAAATCAAACGTTTTATTTCCTGTATTCCGGACCTATATTCTACAGACTTAAGACTGCTGTGTACTAGCCCTATTGGATTCGCTCACCTCAACGTTGGAGATAATGTGTCCAAGGATTGCCGACTTGGATTGAAAGATTTTTTTTAAAAATTGTACTCCATAATAGATAAAGAAATTTTACACCTTGGGGTATTTTTTGTTTTTTTTAGTTGCAAATAATATTTTAACATTTAAATTATTCGAGGGAGAAATCCGCTATAGTGTCTTTAAAACGCTCATAAATTCCTTTCGTGGACGGAATTTATGAAATGAATCCTGCCGCAAGGGCAGAAAAGTTCAGGCTATTCGAAACTACCAATTTTGATTTGATTATCAGCATTTAAGAATATGTAAAGAGTAGACAAATTTTCTCCATACGTTAACATTGAGGTGAGCGAATCCAGTTGGGTTATTACACAGCAACCTTAATAATCATGACATGTGGTTGAGATTAAAAAAAAAACCCTTCTTAATAGATTTTAACAGTCTTCCTCAGTAAATTAGGCGGTAAATCAGTTGACCTCTGAGATCTTCAGTCCAAAGGTAAAGCTATGGAGAATTTTCCTTACAATATTTTTCTAGTCAGACTTTTTAAAAAAATTTGCTCGTTATACCTTACATTTACTACTCGCTGATAAATACACACACACACACACAAAAAAAAAAAAAAAAAGAAGCACCAAGAAGGAGTTATCCGAATGCCGAAAATCGGTAGATGTGATGTACATGTACAGAAAAACAAATGATTGCAATGTGAGAAAAATTGGATGATTTATTCAAGATAAAAGAGCTTCACAAAGTGAAAAAGTCAATAACGTATTGGTCCACCTCTGGCCCTTATGCAAGCAGTTATTCGGCTTAGCATTGATTGATAGAGGAGGCGGATGTCCTCCTGCCGGATATCGTGCCAAATTCTGTCCAATTGGCTCGTTAGATTGTCATAATTCAGAGCTGGTTGGAGGGCCTTTCCCATAATGCTCAAAACGTGCTCGATGGGAGAGAGATCCGGCGACCTTGCTGGCCAAGGTAGAGTTGGGCAAGGACGAAGACAAGCAGTAGGAACTCTCGCCATGTGCAGGCTGGCATTATCTTACTGAAATGTAAGCCCAGGGTGGCGTGATATGAAGAGCAACACAACGGAGCGTAGAATATCGTCGACGTACCGTTGTGCTGTAAGGGTGTCGCTGATGACAACCAAAGGGGTCCTGGTATGAAATGAAATGGCACCCCAGACCATCACTCCTGGTTGTCGGCCCGTATGGCGGAAGACATTCAGGCTGGTATCCAACCGCTGTCCGGGGCGTCTCCAGACACGTATTCGATGGTCATCGGGGCTCAGTTCGAAGCGGAACTCATCACTGAAGACAATTCTACTCCAGTCAGTGACATTTCAGGCCGAATGTACCCGACACTACTGCAAACGGGCTTGTCGGTGAACAGAGGTCAATGGTAGTCGGCGCAAGGGGCGCCGTGAGCAAAGACCCTTTTCTCTGAGCCGCCTATTAACGATCCTTGAGGTCACTGAAGCACCAGTTGCACTTACGATCGATGATAATGATTAATCCGGGGCTGTGAGTGCCGCTCTGACGATTGCTCGGTCCTCACGTTCTGTCGTTTCTCTAGGCCGACCGCTTCCTTTTTGACACTGTGTTCACCCATGGTTCACCCATTCCTGCCAATATCATCTTATAGTGGCATCGCTGTTCGTCGAGCGATCGGCAAATGTCTAGCGATTCGCCGATTTGACCAATCGGCTTCTTTGAACCCAACTACACATCCTCTCTCAAATACTGCATATGCGTATATTATTCGCGCACCTATATGCAAGGCATAGTTACTGTCTACCTTAGTACATACACTAAATGAAACTCGCAAAAAAATTATGACCTGGAATCGAAATTTCTCCTCTTTAATATCTTGCCAGTTGCGCAGTTAAGATGCGCTGTAGCGTCACTTGTTCATTCATTGGCGCCAAACTTTAAAATTTTGCATTTTCCGTCGAAACCTGTATGCATATCAGTTTGGGTCCAATTTGCATTACCTCTTCTTGGTGCGTATTTTTTTTTTTGTTGTCTAAGAGTGTACATAAGTATTATATTTATATAAATGTATTATTAAAGGATCATTAAATATGCGGTATATCAGTATGTTTGATACAGAATAGCATGAAAACATGCTTTTTGGGCGTTAAGCCACTTAATACGCTATGCTGCGCCAAACATATTGGTATACTCGATTCAATTGTCTTTTAACTATATTAACTTTGTATGACAACAGCTGCTTTGGCGCATGTCGGCAATTGCTGAGATATCCTCGATGTATTTGCTACATTTGTTGTATATATATATATATATATATATATATATATATATATAATTTTCGAATGCGGAGGCACTTGTCGCGAAGACATTCGCCTATAATTCACCGCAGTTTTGCTGGTCATTTTATTATGGGGGCGCCATATAGGTGGACCAGCATTGCCCCCTATGAAGGGACGCCACAAACGGAGGCATTTTAGTGGCGCTTCGCCAGGATTCGATCTGAGCACCCTCAGCACCGAAAACCAGCACGCTGTACCACAAGGCCGCCACGGCTCTAATAAATAAATAAATAAATATTATATGTAAATGTAGTAATATTTCAGTTATGATAAATTTCCTTCAGTCTTGATAGATAAATTTCCTTCAGTTTGTCTAAAAACAGATGGTTAGACCAAAGTGACAGCTTATATTAAGCAAAAAATAAGCATATTTTTAAGCAAGATGAGAAGAGAAGTAAGGATATACAGAATAGGAAAGTCTGCAGAGAGGGGGGGGGGACGATACATTATTCCCCTTTGACACAATACGTCAAATATAACCTTCTCTCTTTTCCTTTCTTTTATTTCTTCTTCTTTTTTTTTTATAAATATATAATCAACTCAGTGTAGTATTTAAATTACAATTTATATCATTTTATATCAGATGTCCAGAATAACAGACGTAACGAATGTTTTTACTTGTCCCAAGCAATTTTGGTATATGGTGGTTTCACTGTATACATAATTTTATTTATGGCAAATTTAATAGAGATTTTAAATACTATAAAAATTGTTACCCGGAGAATGCGTGCAAAAATAACATTTTCAGGCGGGGAAGAGTTGATTTCCTTAAATTTAAAATTTTCTTCAAAGTTCCTTTGCCCTTCTTTATTTATAAATTACGGTCATTAGCTGGGGGCTTTACTTGGAAATACTCCCCGATAACAATCAGTATAGTAACTGCGTGTGTACAAACTGCGTTATCCTTCCTCCAGAAAACGCTCCAGATAAAAACCATTCAACTCTTCTCCCTCCCGACAAAGTATCAAACTTTCGCCTTCAAAGTCTATTTCCGAATCTTTAGAGGTCACGACGAAGGCACGTGAAAGTCGCGTGTAAGACGGGATGAGTAAGGGTTGAGTAAGGAGGGATTTGTTACCTACAAATCAAAGCAGTCAGCAGCTGTTCTTATACATATGTGTGCGTCTTTCCTTGCTTCCAAATAGTGCAAGAGATGTTTAAACAATTCGGGAGATCAGCATACTGAATTTTATGCGAGATTCAAGTCAACCTGAAAGCATAAATCCGTGGTAAACTCAATTATTTAAACCGAATGCTGTTTAAGACATTAAAACATCATAGTAAAGCGTAATTAGACAGTTTTAAAGGTGGGATTCGGAAAAATTTGGGAGAACAGCATTCTGAAATTTACGCGAGATTCAAGTCAACCTGAAAGCATAAATCCGTGGTAAACTCAATTATTTAAACCGAATGCTGTTTAAGACATTAAAACATCATAGTAAAGCGTAATTAGAAAGTTTTAAAGGTGGGATTCGGAAAAATTTGGGAGAACAGCATGCTGAAATTTACGCGAGATTCAAGTCAACCTGAAAGCATAAATCCGTGGTAAACTCAATTATTTAAACCGAATGCTGTTTAAGACATAAAAACATCATAGTAAAGCGTAATTAGAAAGTTTTAAAGGTGGGATTCGGAAAAATTTGGGAGAACAGCATGCTGAAATTTACGCGAGATTCAAGTCAACCTGAAAGCAAAAATCCTTGGTAAATACGATTATTTAAACCGAATACTGTTTAAGACATTTTAAAGCATCATAGTAAAGCGCAATTAGAAAGTTTTAAAGGTATTTTCCCGAAAAGCGAATTCTAATCTATCGCTAGCAACCTGAATACATCCGTGGTATTATAATATTATACCCATCCTTAATGGTTTCTCCTATGTTTATGAGGGATGGGCATGAAATCTCCGTAATACGCAAAATTTAGCTACGAGTCATCTATACTAATACAGAAGATATAGTAAATTACGATATCCTGTGCATTTATAGGACATCGGACAAGATAACTTCGGATCTTGAAATGCTGAAAAATGCACTATTCTGAATATAACCGACGAGAACGTAAAACGAGAGGAACTTCTCCATTTCTGGAATTTTTGCATCCAAACGCAGGACCCGTTTCGCAGATAAATCAATGAAATGTTTGTGTGTATTGAAAATCTATTTAAATGAAAAAATGTCAGTAACTGTAAAACAAACAGCATAATATTTTCACAATAATTGAAATCTGAACTTTTTTTTCAATACAATCAAAAGATTAAATAAAAAACATTTTTTTCCCAATGTGATAGGCGTACTTGTTTAGAAATGTTTTCCAATACACCGCGAATTAATTGGATTCTTCATTTAGGTAAACCAGCATCGCTCCCTATGTGGATTCCACTATTTAAACCCAGTATCTTCAGGGGTGATATCTGGGAGGCTCGTACCTTCCTCCCACTCTTACAAACATCCCGGATATATATATATATATATATATATATATATATATATATATATATATATATATATATATATATATATATATATATATATATATATATATATATATATATATATATATATATATATATGAAATGTCCGGATGGACATCTCATGAAAATGTAGCTTACATCGTGGCCGGAAAATAATAAAATCAGCTTCAGGAGCAAACTAATTTATTAAACAGTAAAGCAACATCTTACTCGCTTCGAGTCAGTCCAGCGTCTCTCGCAAAAAGCGCCAAAATAGAATTAGGTCAGAGAGGTTGCCAGAATTGGCGGAGGAAGTTAGTATGTGGGAAGGCGAAGCGTTTACGCCAAGACAAGAAGGACGGGTTACCATGGCAGAGATGAAGTACAGAATGGGCGATTATAGGTAGTTAGTAATATTATCACATACATATATATATATATATATATATATATATATATATATATATATATATATATATATATATATATATATATATATATATATATATATATATACAGGTAACCCTCCTATAACACGGTAGATAGGTTCCTAGAAAATGCCGTGTTGTGTGAAACCGTGTTATATGAGACTCAGAGACAGTTTTAAAAAGGGGGTTACGTTCTGAAAACTTATTAAAAACAAGCATTCTTTTTTTTAATTCCATATAAGCAACTAAATTTTTATTAAAGATATAAATGTATGTATAACACAAAATGAAAAGAAACAAAAAAAATATTATTTTCATTTAATGCGACCTTAATTCAATAAATTTCTTCCTCATCATCGCTCAGTACAATCTAACGAGAACGTTTTTTCGATTGAACGATATCACCTTCACTTTCAGAACCTTTTTCTTCATTTAGATTTTTGAACCTTCTTACCCCCTTTAAAAAATCTTTAACTTTGGTTTATTTGCTGGTTTTTACAAGGTGATTGTAGATTCACTGTATGGAGATAGACAATTTTGCAGCTTCCTTTTGAATTTTCGGCTTTTTTCAGCGGAAGGGTCTGTATTCAGGAAAAATGATTGAAGATTTTCAGCTAAGCTTAGGCCTTCCTGTAATTTTATAGAGTTATAAATGAATAAATTATAATT
Source organism: Dolomedes plantarius (assembly GCA_907164885.2). Classification (NCBI taxonomy): domain Eukaryota; kingdom Metazoa; phylum Arthropoda; class Arachnida; order Araneae; family Dolomedidae; genus Dolomedes; species Dolomedes plantarius. The sequence continues at coordinate 168,875,365 of OU015495.1, read as the reverse complement.
TGTTTATACATTTTCATGTAAAGCCACTATAGTTCATTATTCCTTCCCGTCGTTATTTTAAGGTAATTTAGTTTTAAATGTGTTAAACAAAAATCATGTTATCTAGTGCTATAGAAGTAGTGTTGTATAAAGATTTTAGCGATTTTTTTATCGTGTTAGAGCGAAACCGTGTTGTAAGATGCCGTGCTGTAGGAGAGCTACCTGTATATATATATTTATATATATATATTATATATATAAATATAATATATATATATATATATATAAATATATATATATATATATATATATATATATATATATATATATATATATATATATATATATATATATATATATATATATATATATATATATATATATATAACAACCCAATATCCTCTGTTTTGATTTTGTATGATTTTTCCTGCCCAATTTTATTTTTTCCTTATTAAAACAGTTTTTTCTAATTAAACAATTTTTTCTACTATCTCGAGATTCTCAAGGATATCCAATTAGGAATATCGATTCTCAAGAGAGAAGTTAACCACTAATTCAGGATTTCGGCGAATCATGAGAGAGGGTGCATTGTGGAGTGCTTGAGCTTTGTGTCCGTGGCAAGGAAAACTGCTGAAGCATACATAGCACATAAAAATCTCCGTCTCCTTCTAAGGCACGTTGCCATAGGAACGAGGAGGATGGTATGACCATTATCGACGTAAAATAGACGAGGTCTTAGGCACGGATTCTCACTTTCTGTTCCTCCTTTCAAGAGAACAAATGATTTTCAGAACTGTACTTTTGTTTGAAATTTTTCTGGGGAGTGTTATAAAGTCTGGTTATATGAAAAGTAACATGCTCAAAAAATCATGATCAAAATTTGGAGTTTATTCACTGAAATATTTTACGCCATCAAAATTCAAATCTCTTTTGGTGGATCTATATTTTGTAGTAGATGGAACCATAAATTTTATAATGCGTCTTTGTTTTAAAACTCATAAATATGCTCTCGGAAAACATTCCTTGATGCATTATGTCTCCTGTTAAAACTAATAAACTAAAAAACTAAATAAGACACACGCATTCATCATGGATAGAATAATTCAACGTATTAAGGGTACTGTGTACTAACCCTATTGGATTCGCTCACCTCAATGTTAACATATGGAGAAAATTTGTTTACTATTAACAGCTACATAAATGCTGTTAATCCAATAAAAATGGTATTTCCAGATAGACTGGACTTTTCTACACCTTGCAACAGGATTCATTTTTATAAATTTCGTCCTCCAAAGGAATTTAGGAGCATTTAAAACACACTCTACGAGATTTTTTTCCACGCATAATTTACATTTTAAAATATTATTTACACTTTTTTATAAAGATTCAATAAGATATGCCGTCCACAGCGGATAGCTTAAACGGCACAGTTGATTCTGATGCCGATCGTCACTACAGCAATCCCGCTCATAACTTAACAAATTTCAACAGTTCATATCAAATTTACCCATTTCTAACAACATATGGTTAACAACGCCACAAACTCACCACAATTACTTAAACTGACTAACTGAAAACTGTACTAAACCATAAATGCATATTGAACATTATGTTTTCAATTTCTTAAATGACTAACCTTTTTTTAAAACCCCTATCCATTAAATGACAACTAGTTCAATTTAACTATTATAGATACACCTCGTGTTACTGACATAAGCTTTACTAATGTTTTACCAATTTATAATATACCCGATTTAAACAACGATTTAACAACACTATGCAGCTTCAATTTTACTGTAACTATTTACTCCTGAAATTTTCTCATTAAATTTTATTAATTTAAATTTTTTGGCTCGTTGCGGGGCCCGAACCGTCGACCTACCGATCTGAAGCGCTCAGCTAAGACACTTTTTTATAAAAAAAATCTAAAAATGCCCCAAGGTGTAAAATTTCTTTCTCTATTATGGAGTACAATTTTTTTAAAAAACATCTTTAAATCCAAGTCGGCAATCGTTGAACACATTTTCTCCATAGATTAACACTGAGGCGAGCGAATCCAATAGGGTTAGTACACAGCAATTAACTACAGTCGAACCTCCATATATCGAACTTCCACATATCGAAATTTTCTATATATCGAACTCTTAGCAAATCTCCATGTTCATTACATAGAAAAATTGTTTCTATATATCGAAAAAATCTCTATATATCGAAATTTTTTTCAAGACAAATTGGGAGATTTTATTCCACTTTAGAATAAAATCTCCCAATTTTTGGCATTTGAAACAATATATCATGGACTTCAATTCGCGGAAAATGTCCCTGATTAAGTATTTAGAGGACTGAATAAATACGAACATTTCTTTGAACTTTCCGCAAAACTGGCTGTTCAGCAAGATATTCGTAGTTTTATTTTAAAAGAATGTAACTGTGATCATTGTAACCACTGTCTGGATTATTGTTTTTTTAAAGGTATGTAGTACTCAATAAATATTTCATATTAATTCATTTTTTAGTTATTAACTTTCATTTAATGGGATTCGCATATAAATTAGAAATGGAGTTTAGTATACTAAAATTAGCTTTAATTTTTTAGGAGAATTATGATAAAACTAAGCTCAATTCTATATATCGAAATTTCTATACATCGAATTTTTTTCCGACAATTTGCTACTTCGATATATGGAGGTTCGACTGTATTTACATGTAATCATGAGTTCATCCTTAGAATCACCTATTTTATGTACCACGAAATACAGTATAGCACTTTAAGCTCTAAATATAAGATGCATTTTCACTCGAAACTGCAATCCTTAAGAAAAAAATTAATAAATAAACCTGGATAATTTTCTTAAGTAAAATATACTAATTTTGCTCTCTCCTTGTGTGGCCCGTTTGGGTCGACGTCTGTGATTCTCGGAAATAGGTATGAGTTAATCCGCACACTGTGAGTCTCTATTATAAATTAAGCTTTTATCTCAGCAAACTGCAAGACGCCAACAATCGTACACGAGCAGAGAACCCACTATTTTTAAACTGCGCATGCTAATAGCAGTAAGATTTACCTTGAACTTTGTTTGTAAACTGTTCATCGGTTAGTACTGTTTATATTCCAGACCGCGCTGGTGCCAAATTCATTAATCACAGTGCTGGAGGATGCAGAGTCTCCCTAACTAAGTGAACCACTGCAATAATAGGGAAGAAAATAATGTGTAAATAGATAATCTAAGACACAATCTCTCATCGTGGACAACTAAGATTCATGGGAAATTGAAAGAAGTACAGTGATTTCCGCTTATAAGAGTCACGTTTGTTATTACTGTTTTTTGATTCTTATAAGCGGTGGATTCTTATAGCCGAAATTTAGGTTTTTGGACAGGCACACACACACCTATATATACATATATTAGATAATTTACCATAAAACACTCTTTAATTTACGTTAATTATCATTTATTAAAATTATTTTTATAATTTTAAAAATACAACTTAATTTCTAGACCTATTAGTAAATACACATGATTATAGTGAGAGAAGAAAAAATCCAATATTTGTTACAACATACCTGCTTTACAGTTTTAACATTTCAGCTACAGGAAGGGAGCAAGAAAAAGTTTTCTGTGGTAGTTTGACGTAATGAAGTTTTCAGGAGGCTGTTTATACCTCTCTCAATATAAATAGTCTCAGACGAAGATTCACCTTCTAGCTTACGTTTCACGGTTTGATAACGTGCTGAATTTATTAATGTCACGTTTGCCTAAGTGATAGTGGACACTTCGCCGAAGATTTATGTATTTCAGAGTCCAGGAAGCCGCAACCGGGATGTGGGAGGTGGGAAAAAGAGTCCCTATTTTTGTTTGTCAGTGGAGAAAAGTGAAATCGGACTCGGACGGGTAAAGATGTCCCCGGGTCAAGCTAATAGGACAGTGTTGTGGTAAAGCGTTTAAGGGGAAACTATTATGTTATGTCTAATAAAGAAAGGGGTGAATTTTACGACTATATTCCATCCCATCTTATCAATCTTTCTTTAAAAAAAAGAAAGAACTTCGTGCCTTTTGAGGGTTTAAGTAGCTTTTTTGGAAAAATGAAAGGAAATAGAAGAGTGTAAACTGATTCTTAAAACCGGTGGATTGATTCTTTAAAGCGAAAATTTTAACATGGAAATAATACATTTGTTTTTGTTTTCGCGATATTGATTCTTATAAACGGTTGATTCTTATAACCAGTGATCACTATAAGCGGTGGTTACTGTATATTTAAAACAGGTCCTATCTATGCAGGACCGGGTTTAGAGTTTTTCAGGCCCCAGGCATATAAATGAAAGTCAGGGCCCTTTTTATACACATAGGAATGAGGGTGATATTTGTTTTAAAAATAAAAACACAATTTTGAAGTTGTGTTGTTTTATACTATTATTTTGAGATAACAAAAAAATAATGATAAATCCATTAAAAACCCAATATTTTAAAATTTTAAAAATAAAATAAAATTTGTTTTCTAATTTTGACAACTGTAAACTTATTTATAGTATCCACATAACAAAGAGTTTTAAGAATATGTTTTTCTATGTACAGTATTGCCGGTGCGTTAAGCTTTTGTTCAGAAAGAGTACTTCTTCCATAATTTTCTACCAGTTTTAGTACGGAAAATGAACGCTCTTCTTCGGTATTGCTCCTTGATATAGTCAAAAACAATTTTAAAACTGCTCCGTAGCTAGGAATTGTAGATATAATTTTATTATAGATCATAAAATTCAATTTTTTCAGGAGCAGTGACTCTATTTTCAGAATCAAACTGTTCCATTTAGACTTTCAATTCATGAGCGTTTGCATCTCTACTATAAATTCACTCAATATGAATTTTTCAATGCAGGAATGTTTCTTCGCTATTTGTTGTTTGTATCTTTACTATATACCTCTTCTACTCAAATCAGTAACTAATCTGTCATAAAAGGTTAAAAAATATGTTCACTCTAAAAGCTTCACATCCTTAGAATTGTACGTTGCTCTAATTGGGACCATTGAATCTATATATATAAAACGCGTAGGTATGCGGCACAAAAATCGGCGATATTTCTACAGTCCGAATGGCAACGGCTGGAACTACCAGATGTAAACATTAGCGGCCAAGCGCGTGTGTGTAAAGGTTCGACGATAGCACATAATTTGGTGCAATTTAATTGCTGTATTTTACACGTGAATAATTTTAATTTATTCATGAGATAATTTATTCTTTTGTACCATCGGTTTTTCTAAATGTATGTAAGAGGACAAACTTTTGACAAAATATGTTTAGACCTATCAAATCCAGTGTTTAGTCCTGGACAGTTGTATGTAGGTTTATCTAGAGTCCGTTCTTTAGATTCTGTTACTGTAGTATCTCCTATTTCTGAAATACTCAACTGTGTATATCAAGAGGTTTGAGGAATATCATACTCGTAGTAAAATATTAATAATAGCATTATAATATCTTAATAGCAAGTAAGAGTCAATTGTCTACACTTTTTTTAGTAGTAAGTTTTTGCTCCCTTTTTAGTGAAAAAATTTGTCTCTAACAATTTCTTATTTGATGCAATGATAAAGTGTAGATATCTTAATTTAAAAAAATAGTACATACAGAGAGAAATGTAATTTTTAAAATCTTTGTTGATGGATTTCTCAGTCTTATCTTTAATTCTGTTCTGAAGTAACGGAAATTCATATTTTTTTAAATCCCAATGTTTTAGAATCAGCCTTATAGAGAATTTTGCAATGATTATAAATTTTTTGGCTGAGATCGCACTACCAATTAACAACGTATATTTTTGATGACAGGTAATAGTAACATTCCTTACATATGTACGTTTCTTTTAGTTGAGTTGTTTTGCAAAAGAAAATATAAAACTAAAAGCGACCATGCTGGTCGCGCAGCGGCTAGTTTTTTTTAAATTCGGCGTTTCCGGGACCCCCTTTGCGACGGACCTTAGGCACGTGCCTATTTAGTCCAGGGGTAAACGCGGCCCTGTTTTCAAGTCCATGGTATTTTTTTTCGCTATGTTTAAAAGGTTTGTTTTGCTTTCTGTGGCAACAACGATTTTGTATTCTTTATGAAAATAAATTTAAATTTATACACGACATTTACAGTTCATGATATGCTGCTAGCATAATTATTCCCTTTTTATTGAAAACTAGTGGCCCGTCCCGACTTTGTCCGGGTTGAACAAAATATTATACCAATAAATTTCCAGTTGATAGCCAATAAATTGTAAATCATTTTTTACCTTAATAATAACCTAAATAATACCTTAAATTAATTTTATGTTATTTAATAATTAAAATATTTTTTTTAAAGAAAAAGGCGTGCCGGAGAACGGCTAGGTTCGAACCGCTAGCGTCAGAACAGAAGCCCACCGCGATAGCACCACGATAAGGATCGTTGAAATCTTCGGAACAAAAAGCGGTAGAAGACAGTAGCGGAAACAATGGAGATTGTTAGGATTAAGCCCCTAACTTTACTTCTACTGATCAGATATACATAATATATAGCCTATGTCCATCTGGATTAATGTACCTTTCAAACAGTGAAAGAATTTTTCAAATAGGTACAGTGGTTCTGAAGATTACCCTCCACGTACAAAATCGCTCTCTCTTTATATATAAGTAGAGATTAATGTGATACCTGTATCTATGGCACTGGCAAGAGGTTAATGTGGACAAAACACGGGCCAAAATTTGTGAGTATTAGCAGGAAACGCTTTGCATTTTCTTCAGAGGAGATGTATTTTTAACTTTATGAGTTAGAATAAAAAAAAAATATGACAGGAGTGACGAAGCATCCATTCCACAGGACTCTCGTCCTTTTTTTTTTTTTTTAAATCTTTCTCTGCTTTTGGGGAGTAGAGCGCAGAGCGAGAGTTATGGATCGCGGGTGAGGAATGTGCTCTCTTCTATCTCACTATCACGGCATTTATAAGTGTCTGATTGAAGGATGATATGGTTTGCTGGGTTTTTGTTAGCGCTGAGGTCATCTTTTGCTCCCCCAGGGCTAAACATACTGTAAAAGATATAATTATTTATGTAAAGCATTTTCCAGCACATCGTCTCCGATATTTTTAGACTGTGTCAGGACACTTATCCTAAGGACATTCGCCCGTATGCAACACGAGACTTGTTGGCACCTTCCTTACGGGAGCAACCACAGGGTGAACAAATGTTTCTGCTTGTCGGGGGACAGTACAGAAACATCCATGCCTTGGCCAGAATTCGAGCCGCTAATCACTACAAAGCGTGGGCAGCACCTTTGACAATGTAAATACGTGTATTACTATGTTAATGAGTATATTATGGATATTCGACAATTTTTCACCATTTCTTTATAGTCTTCTGACTCACTTGGGGTTATATATATATTTTTTTAATGCGGAGGCACTTGTTGCGAAGACATTCACCTATAATTCACCGCAGTTTTGCTGGCCACTTTAATATGGGGGTGCCATATAGGCGGACCAACATTGCCCCCTATGAAGGTACGACACAAACGGAGGCATTTTAGTGGCGCTTCGCCAGGATTCGATCTGAGCATCCTCAGCACCGAAAACCAGCGCGCTGTACTACAAGGCCGCCACGGCCCACTTGGGGTTATATAAAGAGGGAGTATTTGAATTTAGGTATGCACAATAGGACGGAATTGTCATTAGAAACGTCTTACAGGAGGAAAATTCTTTCACCTCACGTCTGTCATGGTCACGTTGCATGTCAGGAAAAAGAGAACCCCCAAGTTGATAGTCCATTGTACTCAAAACACAATTAAACTTTTACTGAAGTTGGCCCGTATGTTATGCTCTGATGAATAACGCTCGTAGCCAGAAAAGAATACTTTTTCGGTTGTGGGACACAATGTCTTAGAAAACTATTTTAAAGGTAATTTTTTTTTATTATTATACAGCGTGCTAGTACACGAAGGAAAGACAAGTAAAGACAAGAGGGGTATTACTTCTGGTTTTCCCCTCATTCTGGTTTTCCCCTCACAGATAAATTTTTAGCGCTTAACTGAAGATATAACACAACATGGCAATCTGTATTGAAAAGTGATTACATTAACCCCTTAATTCTTTGTTCTGTTTTCAAGTGCCAAGGAAATATCAAGCACTGACTCATCGATAGCCAGTATCTCAGGTTACAGAAATCTGAAATGAAACTTGAAGTTTTGTTATATATATTAATTGGAGGGTAAAGCAATACATTTTCCTCATTATTGTTAACTTACTAACAGAGAAGCATCGCATCTTAACAGGTTTCCTCGGTCAGACAGTTAAGGTAAATAACATATCTACAGTCCATCCAGAAGTGATATGCACGGGTGTTAAATACACTTTCACCGATTAGTTTTAATAGAGTTACTGTACTAGCGACATTTTTTTAGTGCAGAAGGTATTTGTCCGGAGGACGTTTTGCTGGGTGGTTCTCGGCTCTAATCTCGCCGTTTACTGGATTTAGAAGATTTAGTTTAAAAGTTTTAAACATGATCGTATTAAGTTTCCTTATCCGCAATAACATTAACTATCCATAATAAATTTACCCAGGTTCGTTACCCAGCATGTAAATAATTATTACTTGGTAGAAAAGAGACACAACTAAGATTTTAAATAATGAGAAAGAATTAAGCTTAAATGAATGGAATTTATTTGTATATAAGTTTTCACTAAAATTTACATATAAATATTTGATACACTTTATAGATACATAATAAAACACTTTTAATAACCATGAATAACAAAACACTTTCATTAAATTAGCTAAAAATTAAATAAAAATTATTTGGGTCCCTTTCCGTATCACTCAACGATAAATTAAAAGACGGACTTACCCCATTTCAGCTGGGCTGATGTGCAGTGGTTTCCCATCTTTTAAACTGGAAAGGAAAACTCAGCTACGAAAAAAAATCGTCTCTCTCCCCGTTTTTCTGCCCTGCATAACTTTTAATTTTATAACTTTTAATTTTCTATACCACATTTCTATTTTCCAATAAAATCATTTTCCCCTCCTTCTGAATCTAATATCAGACCGCCTTTTTTCAAACTCCGATCTCTAGTAGTCCAGAATTCTTCTTTATTATATTTTCTCATTTCCAATTGGATCTATCTGCTGTATGCATCTATTTCTACCCTCGCCGTATCACCTGACCAGGGCCCATCTGACCCTGAAACATCTGGACGGAACTAACAATATCTTCCCCCAAAACATCTAACACTTTATTCCCAAAGCTAAAATCTTTACAATACTTCTTCTGGCCATATAATAATGTTTTTCAATTTGTTTTCAATGTTGCGTGAGCTCAATACCACAAAATCTTTTTCTACACTTGTTTACAACACCTTCCTTTTAAACCCACCGTTTTCATAAATATGATTTTATTACCCTTTACCTGACGACGGCTTCCGAACCCCTTTTCTTTACGGGAGATCCACTTCTATACCACCTATTTATTAAACTGCCCTTGTAAAATTTTATCGCTATATATGAAATTCACCTTCCTTAAAATATTACTTTCAAGATTCTACACTCTCATACAAACTCTTTCCTCTGCTTTTATGCCTTCTTACAAAACCCCCTCTCTTGCACAATAAGTGACCCACCTGCTTTATTCTGCAGAACAGCCTCAAAATTCTAAGCGAATGTAGCTTTTACTTTGGTAGACTGAAAGGTCTAGCAGTTTGTCCATAAGCACTGCAAATTTTTTATGGTAATTTTATTACGGTAGAACCCCTCAGATAAACCAAGGAATGAATTAAGGCCCTGAGCAGTCTCGTAGTTCGCGCGTTAGGATTTGGTACTGAGGAGGCTCCGTTTGAGTCCAGACAAGTGCCATTGAATGCTCTCGTGTACGGACACGTTAAATCTTTAAGCCAGAATCCCCACCTTGGGGTTTGTAGGGATGGGAGGAACGTATGAGCTCCCCCCCCCCAGAGGGTGCTCGGTTTAAACTATGGTGGCAGCATATCCACCTGCAGGGATTGAACCCTGGTAGGCCTTAGTTACTATGTCGGACCCTGACTAAGGGCGTGTTCACATAGAATCCGTCATCGGCACCGTAAAAACTTTTAACCAATCATACGCCAATCATTGACCCATTTAACCAATCAGCGCCAACGGAATCTTTAACGCTGACGCTGGCGGATTCTATGTGAACAAACAGGCCCTAATGCACTGGAACCAAGGAATAAACACTGTTCTCACCGACATACACATTCATAGGCTTTTAATTATATTTAGGGTTGGGCCTATTATCTGAAATTTTGTTAGGCTTGTCATTTTAGTTACAAAAGCATTTTTATCTAGGCGAAATGTAATTACTTCATTAATTAAAGTTTAAAAATTCCGCAAATAGTGGTTCAGTTTAGTTTTTATCAATCTTTTTTTTAGTGCGAAGATTTTAGTTCGACCATTAGATGTCATGAAATAGGCATACGTAAATTCCATTTTCTACAGATGATATATTTCAAAATAAATGTTACTTTTTAAAAATATTAATAATAATTTATATAATACCTTGGATAGAAATTTGTAATGAAGTTCGACGTTGGACGACCAGTGATTCAGTTTTAGAATTAAAAAACATGCTTTTCAAGATATCTAAAGCCTAGAAGTCAACGTTATTTAAATATAAGTGTATGTATTTGTGCTCGGATGGCAAAATTTTATAAGAAATTTTCGTGATAGCAATTCTAAGATTCAAGATGTCATGAAAAATCAGTAATTTGTTTTCCATGAGAAAACGTGGTATAAATTTTTCAGAAAAATGGTTGGCTATTACTTACAGTAGTTACAGTAAATAGAAAATATCGGCGAACGAGAATCCGGAATGTGAAAAACTCAATTTTTTTTAAAAGAAAAGTTTCGTATAACATTTTGCCATCTGAGCACAGAAATATATCTTATTGAAACTTTTTTTTAAATCGTTTCCCCCAATTAACAACCCTCTTACTGCCATCTGTTGGCCGAACAATGAATAAATCTCCTCATTTTAAATGAGCATAAAATTTAACATAAGTTTTGGCAGAACCGTAAGAAAGCTTCACAGTTCAAGCTGAATCTCCGACATCATATGTTTAGTACGAAGGAGCATCTAAATGTCCGAGTCGACGAGACAACTGAATAACGCAAGCGAACTGTGATGCAAAATGTGATGAGATGCATAAGCATATTCGGTTTAAAAAGGGCATACTAAACTTTAACAAATCTATAGATTCTTGAAACAAAGTATACTAAATATAACTGTACTTTTTCCCTGATGAGGAAGATAACAATGGTAGTAACAATGGTATGGGAAGAGGATATGAGGAGAAGGACAATGGTCATTTCAGTAAAACATCAGCGAGAATCTTTGAAGAGTAAGAACTTCAACAAATTATCTGATGTTCAACAGATTTCTTTCTTTTTTTTTTGCGTGCGAGCATATTTTTGTGTTCAGAATCAGCAGTACAAGGAGTAATATCAAAGCGTGGGGAAGAGGTTATGAGGAGAAAGACAATGGTCATTTCAGTAAAATATCAGCGAGAATCTTTGAAGAGTAAGGGCCTGTTCACATAGGAGTCCGTTGCGTTGCGTTAAGGAAAAGATGACGTTGAGACGAAAATAAACCAATCATAGGCCTCCAAACGATTAGCAATGAAATTTTTAACGCCTATTATTGGTTTATTTTCATCTCAACGTCATCTTTCCCTTAACGAACGCAACGGACTCCTATGTGAACAGGCCCTAAGAATTTCAACAAATTATCTGATGTTCAACAGATTTCTTTCTCTTTTTTTTCGCGCGCGAGCATATTTTTGTGTTCAGAATCAGCAGTACAAGGAGTAATATCAAAGCGTACAAATGCATACAAAATGTACTCTTAAAATGTATTTTCAAAAATAAAACAAAACATCACATTTGACGCGCATTTAGTAGATAAGTAAATTCAATCAAAAATCCTATGATTTTAAGGAATAGTTTTGATAATGAAAAATCCTTTTAAATTAAAAGATTTTTTGGTGTGCGTGTGTGCTTAGCTCTCTTTCTTCTTTCGCTTAGCTGGCTTTCGTATTAATTTTTAAACAGGAGGCCCATTTTTTTCAGCTTCACATGAGCTGGGTAGCCGCCAGTTTAAAAATTCGTGTTACTTTTTAAATTGCCGACTCACAGAGGCTACTGAGGTTGTTTCTACGGACTCTTATATTTTGTGTCTATTTTGCACTCTGTTTTGACTTTCCTACAATTTTGAAAAGAAGACCTTTTTGAAAAGAAGACTTTAGAAGTAAAGAGACTTCTAAACATACTTCCGTCGAAATAAGACCGTTCGATGAACACATTCGTAAGAAAAATTAGCACGCTAGGCGGTATTATGGTTCCAGTAAACGCTAATTGAACAGTCTCACATACCGCTTCTCCGTGAGATTGTTCTTCGCTATTCAAATTCACAACTAGCTAAATAATTCCTGTCGTTAGATATAGTCATACTGAATGTCGGTATATATAATTTTTTAAAAATCCCTCTTGATACTCGTGGCTGTCTGACTCGATGTTTGTAACATAGCAGAAATTTGTCTGCTTCAAAATCAGTTTCTAAGATTTTTTACAGCTTCATCTTTAAGGACTTTTGCAAAATAAAAGAGTACGGAATCGGATTTTAGGTACAAAAAAAAGTACAAAAGAAAAAGATATCCCGTGACGAAAAAATCGATCACGATGTTTTTTTCGAGATCCAAGTTAAGAATATCGCTTTGTAATTGAATTCTCTATTTGCTCTAATCGGATAACTACTTGTTCATGGAATTCAACAACTATCCACCTCTTGAAAAATCCGATTTTCTTGTCCGTGTAAATGTTGGATCAGCTATCTCAGTTATTTTATCATACTTTATACACTTTCTTGTTTTCATAGTACCCAGAAGGGAGTATTTCCCTGATGCTAAAATATCTACGGTTTTGGTTCTTTCCGAAAAATTGAAGCTACAGCTTTACCGAACCAATGACGTTGCCTTCCGCCAAAATTGTATACTTCATTAATCCCATTTACCACCCCTGCATACATCATCTCTGAAGGTCAAATTTTCTTTTTGTCTGGTTGCTCTTCATAAAATAAACCTTTCTCGTCCTCGGTAAAAACATATTTATGATTTGTCTATCTTTAGTCGATAGATTACTCAATTCATGCGTATAACTTTTTAGTTCTTGATTTAGCCTACCTCGTGATTTATATTATTCAGTTCTGATTTCCCATTCGGTAGTTAACATGCGTCCTAGATGATTTTAACTGTGGACTGTGTAATGCCGCACTAGCGATTTGATTGGCCAAGGCCATTTGCCTGTGAGGCTACTGGACTTAACCCCAGGGTCCTGTCTTTGGCGGTTTGCCATTTTCAGTACCATTACTTGATTACTCCTGAAGGATATTTTTTTAGCTGAACACGACATAAAATTTAATTAGTTAAGGAATGAGTATTATTTTGAAAATATTGCATTGACATAGCTCTTTGTTTTTCAAAATTTTCTCATTAAATGCATACAATGCATTTTTTTCTTATTGCACTATTATTGATCTGTTATTCACTAATCCTATTTCCTTCTAATTGTTCTGTGTCCAGGCCGGATATGGGCACGTTAAATCCGTATACCGTAATGTCCCTCTATGAAGTCAGAGAGGGTGGGAAAGGGTACGATCCACCAGATGCCGCTCCTGGGGGGGGGGGGGGGCTCGGTCGAAATTGAGGTGGCACCTGGCTAAATCGGACTCCGGCCCTTGTGGTGCCATTATAAACCAGAGGTGCACCCCCTCAGCCCGCTAGCCTATATGAACCTGGTGGGGAATAAATTGCGGCCGGGGGTATTAGAAATAACAACAACAACAACATTTTTACTGTAGTAACGTCGATCCTTCATTCAATAATCCTATTTCATTCTCATTGCACTATTAAGCATTATCCTCAGGAAGGGGACAGTTGATGGCCGAATGGCTAGGGCGCTGGCATTCGGTTCAGATCTTGTGGATTCGAGTCCCACTGTTGGCATGGATGTTTGTAGCTGTTCGGAATTGGCTTTAAACTGTAGGTCCCGGTCTAATTAGCCCTCGTGTAGCAGAAGTTGACCGTAGTGCTCCAAACCAAACCGAACCTTAGAAAGGATATATACTTTACCATTCTATACCTACTCTTGCTAGTTGTAGCTTTATGTTGCAAAATTTTTCCAAGCAATTAAAATTTTCACCTTTGAAGAAATATTTAAAGATTACCATTTCTGTTGTGTAGCATAAATCAATCTAATTAGTTCAGACTTTCTTCCATTTATCCTACACTTTGCTCTGTCACAGTTAAAACACGCAGTAGAACAAAGAAAAAAAAATAGAAACACTTCACTATTTCAAGAGATTTTACTATCGGCATTTAAAAATAGAACTTCCATTCTTAGAACAAAGGTGCATAGTAACAGAACTGAAAATAGGTGTCAAATATTCTTCGATAATTTTGCTTACTTTAGATGGCATAAATAGACGTACACAATTTACTCTTTTGAGATAAATCAGATCACTTTGATTGCACGTGATTCCCATCTTCCGAAACTGGGAGGCGAGAAAGTCTAACTTACCTAAATATAACTGATAAATCGTTTCACAGGTTTTTCTATTCACACGGGGATCCCTTTAACTCACCTTATCTGACACCCTCTGGGGTAATCTGAACCTTATTGCCTTCATTCATTCCCCTTTCACGTGTTTTGCATGTGCACCGGTGATCTACATTGGACGCTTGAATTTTTCCCAATATGCGTACTTCACAAGGTTAAATATTACAATATTCAGCTATTTATCCCTGCCCTTCACTTGACTCCCGACCCCATTAAAGTATATTCAAGATTATGCCCTCAAGATATTTAGCAACTGCTACTGAAATAATCTGCAGAAATGTGTATACGTTAGATGGCACGACAAGTATACCACTTCTAGATTGCTAATGAAATGTGTGGTGTTTCTAAAAATAGAGCGTAGAATTTTTTTTTTTAATTCTTTTTGATACTTGAAAGATTAGAAATTTATTCAAATATTTTTTATTTTCCTATTTAATGAAACTATGTTTTACTGGTTTAACTTTCTTTGATAACATTTTACGGTTGTTAGTCATTTGATATTTGAAAATGAAGGCCAGTTATATTAAGAAGGTCATATTCTCATTTCGGCGTATCATACGCTTAATGACACATAGAAGGGTGTGATTTAGGGGGATAACATGGACGTTTGAATTTTTCCCAATATGCGTACTTTACAAGGTTAAATATTACAATATGCGAGAAAACCATATTACAATATGCATAAATATACAATATGGGCATAAATATACAATATACGCATAAATATACAATATGCAAATATTACAATATGCTGTAAACACACACACACACACACACACACACACACACACACAAATCTGATAATAGTTATTTCATTTGCAAGCAAGAAATTTGCTCCTAAAAATTCTAGAGAGAGATGTAGTATTCGAATTTTTATCTATAAATAAATATTAGTTTTTTTTATGCAACAAAATACATTATCTCTATATATAAAACAGTTCAGTAACTGACTGACTGATTGAATGACAGATAACGCACAGACCAAACCGCTGGACGTAAATGACTAAAATTTTGCATGGCGATTCTTCTTATAGTGTAGGGGTGCACTAAAAAATATTTTTGAAAAATTCTTCTTAGATTTTTGAAAAATTCTTCTTAGATTTTTTTAAATTAAATTTTTAAGCTGGTTTTGTAACATTATTTAAATTTTGAATTTAAAATAAAAATCTGAGGGTTATAAAATTTATATCACGAGAAAGATCATAAAAATTCCTTTCAAATGAAATCTTTTTTGAATCTTTACCTCCATTTTTTGATTTTTGGTGAATTTTTAAAGATTAATTTTTAGAATTTAATTTATTAAATGCTGATCACGTGGTTTCTTTTCTTTTTGTGATACTTTAAATTAATTTTGCGTCACGTGCGTAACAACAAAATAAATTGACACAGAAATATTGAAATACGGTAAAAGATAAAATTTAGCCATTTAAGACTAACTGAGATGGAAGTTTTTTAAGAATTTAATTCAAATTAGTATGTTTTATCGATATTAAACATACAAATTAATTGCATACATTGACCGTTGTATTTAATTTGAATATTTTCTTCTACATTATTTTGTCTATAAAAATATCCATTACGATATTTTTATAAATAGTATTTTTTTTTTGCATTAATTGCATTTGCTCCAAAAAATTGTATTATGTTGTAATTGTCGTTGTATATAATTTGAATGTACTCCGTAGCGAAGCACGGGTATTCAGCTAGTACAGCATATATTTGTAGCCGAAAAGTTTTTTTTTTCGTTTTTTTCACAGTAATAACACATAATAACTTTTGTTTCTTTAGAAACAAAACATCCTTAAACGACCATTTTGTCTACTTTTGGCCATCCCATAAACAGAGTGATCATCACACTTAACTTGTCAATGAGAATTCTGTCAACGTACACCAAGTTCAGTTCCCCTGAGAGTCTCCATAATTACTTTCAGTAATAACTATTATACTGATATAATAGTCCTTAATGCACGCGAGGATAACGATATAGTAAATGTCTAGTAAAGAATGTAGAATATAACACAATTATGTTAGAAGGTAATATTTACTTGTTGAACAGTCATTCTACAAGACTGGTTTTTCCATGACAGCTTATATTTTAACTGAGCTGGTCTTATATCTGCTTTTTAACCGAAGTAAGTTTTTAACTCTATACAGTAAGTATATAAGAGAACGATAGAAATATGAATAAATACCAGTGTATTATTAAAAAAAATCACCTCAGAAATAGCATTAGTTCTATGGAGTTTCAGCACAAAACTGATAAATTTTTGTGCTGGTTTTATTTTATTGCACAGGGAGTTATAAATAATTCAGTTGTATCCAATGAGACGTTGGTGTTATTAACTAGAAAAGAAATATATTGCTAAAGACTTATTTTCTAACAATTTAATTTTTTGCGTTCTCAGTGCTACCTACATATGTTGTTGAAATGAAAAATTCGTTGAATCCGGCTGTGCACTGAAGGCGTTTTGACCTTTCGCGTGGGGATAGTCGAAAGTGGTTGCAAAAATACTTCGCTAATTTTTCGGGTAACTTCCTGTTTGCGTAAAACCAGGGTTAATTTCAGCAACGCAATTCCAATACTTCCAATGCATCAGACATGGCCCAACATAGCAACTACGGCCTTCTGGGGTACAATCCCTGCCGGTGAACAAGCTGCTACCACAATTTAGACCGAGTACCCTCAGGGGGCGACATCTGGGGGATGTAGCGTACTGGAAATATGGTCTTATTTTTTCCCGAGACCCCACAGGAGCTTGAAACACAGCTGCGTATTTTTCAAGGAATGTGTTGCTCGGTTCCACCTGTACGGAACACGTGGGGGGATTTAAAAACGTTTTTTCCACAGATGCAGCCAGTAAAGCTGTCATCCTAACGTTTCTGCAATGTAATAAAGTTCGGTTTCTACGAAGTGACTGACACCAACGCTTGCCGACCCCCTCGCTGGGAGAGAGAGACGCTAGAGAACGCGGCCGGTGCGGATGTGTGTTTTAGGCTCCGTACGTTGTGAATCTGCACGGGATTTTAATTGAATATGTTGCACTGTTTAAATGTTAATTTTTTGTTAATAAATTGCTGAGTTTTTGTTTTAAAAAAATTGGCCTTCGCTTTTAATTAGAACTCTGTCTTTCTTTGTTATGGATCCCATAGTAGTAATTTTTAGCAACGTCTCAGAGAGAATCGCCTTACCTACTTGTCGTGACGCTACAGGGAGAAGAGGAGGCTCGTACCCTCCTCCCATCCCTACAGACCCCACGGAGGAACTTTCCGGCCAGCAGATTTAATGTGCCCATACCCCGTCTAGACAGGAGATTAATAAGTGGCTTTTTCGGGACTCGAACCGACCACCCTAAAAACCGAATCCCGAAGCGCCAACCATTGAGTTGTTTCTGGCCAGTAAGCAACGCTATTCGGGAATCCCCATGGCTACTCAACTGCGGAGTATTCAAATAAAAAAAGGTATTTAAGATTTTATGGAAACTGGTTAAGGGGTTAAAAATTTGAGTTGAGAGGTTCCAGACAGATTGTCAAAATTCTCTTGTCTGTGGGTGTCACGTAGCGGTATTTAAATCGAAATAAACTAAGTTACTTAATATATTATTTTCCCTGATTCATAATGGATAAGAAAAAAAAAAACGAAAGTATGATTCTGAGACTTTATATACTGTCAGTGAAGTGTAATACTGAAACCTGTTATTTTTTTTCTTAAGGGGACTCACGACCCTTAAGTCGAGGAAATAAGGCATATTTTCATACTTTTTGACTCTTTGTAACTATTTCAATTTACTCCCAATTTTTCCAAGTTTTATGTATATGATAAATTGATATATTTATTTTAATAAATAAATTTTCAACTCTAAAAGTAATTTTAAATAATTTTTTTTAAATGCTTTAGATATACAACCTTGTTTTTTAAGTATTTTTATTGTATACTGGCTTGCGCGCAGAACTATAAAATTAATTTTACACTTAAATGTATAATTCCTGTTTTATATTTAAAATAAATTATTCGAAATACAATTTAACATAAAACATTCAACATTAAAATATTTTTCAATTTCTTATTCAATTTCTTTTAAAACTGCTCAAAATATACTTAAAATTTCCTTAAATTTTTGCATTAATTTACCCCTGAAAAAATAACAAAACGTGCAGTGATTGCAATAATTCTAGTTCAGACGCAATAAAATAACATGATTATGCAGTGATAAAAATTTCATGGAATTATGTTTCATAATTTTCGAGATATCAGTTGCGGAACGATGCAAAATTACATTTTAAGAAAAATGAGTTTAAAATTTTTCTTACCATAAACTTGATCAGTAATTAAATATTTAGAATATCAATATCTCCGGAACTAAGCGGAATATTTTCATGCGCTTTGCTTTATTTTGTTCAGAAATGATCAGGCTTTAACATACATTTTTTTCAAAAAATCGAATGTTTTAAAGATTTAAGAGTAGTGAGTCCCCTTAAAGCTCAGACCAGCTGACTAAAATAGAAAACGATTATGAGAACTGCCAGAGAAAACGGAGTATAGTTCTTGCATAATACTAGCATATTGCTTAGTTAAAAAAATTGTGTCGAGACAGAATTGATTCCCAGAGTTTTAAACATTGCAAAAGTTACACGGAACATTACAGAAGAGCGGAAAATTCGTGTGGTTACGTATTTAAAGCTATTTTTCCCATCACGAATGAGAACTTCACAGGATCGTTCACCGTTAAGTATTGCTGTTATCTCCTCTTTGTGTGTTCAGCAGTAAAATTTATAGCTTATAAACTCCATTTTCTTCTACCGTATTATTCTGCCATGAGCAAATTTTGATTTGTTCATCCCAGCTGGCATTCGGGATTTTTAAAGGAAATAATCTGATTACACTTACGTGAAAAGTGAAGTTTAGAGGTTTGTTTAAACATTATACAGTAAAAAAGAAAAATACTCTTTATTTTCTTTACTACCCAGTGAGATGCTGATTTATGCGTTTATACAATAAATCTGTTGCCTTTAACTGTCGCAGTTAAAAACTAAAGCCTATTTCCTTTACTTATATCTTTAGCTGAGGAATTTTTTTTTAAATTTAGAAAATACTCTACTACTTTTCTGAACTGCGAAATAAGTATATATACCGGGTGGTTATAATTAAACTTCCCCAATAAACGGCATCCTACAGCGCAAACGGGTGAACGGAATGCAACGAAATTTCGTATACGAGATACGCTCACGGAATTTCGAGAAAAAAAAATTAGTTCCAAAATGTCCACTAGAGGGCGCCTTTTCGCGAAAAACATGAAATTTAACACAATAACAAAACGGAATACAGAAACAATATTAACAATCCAGAACAAGAATTATGAGTAATAAAATGTAAAACCGGGAAAAGTATGTATATACACATATATATATGTATATATACATATATATATGTATATATATATATATATATATATATATATATATATATATATATATATATATATATATACATACATACATATATACATATATGTATATATATGTATATATATATATATATATATATATATATATGTGTGTGTGTGTGTGTGTGTGTGTGTGTGTGTGTGTATATATACATATACATATTCGAAAGTGGCTATCAACTCGATGTTGTATATACTGATTTCTCTAAGGCATTTGATTCTATTGATTTCGGTATACTTCTGCGAAAGTTAACTAGTTTCGGTTTTCATCTCGATCTTGTTGATTGGTTTTATTCGTACATGAGTAATCGTATGCTTTATGTTTATTACAACAGTGCTGTTTCTGCCGAGGTTTCCAATACGTCAAGTGTTCCCCAAGGTTCTAATTTGGGACCTTTGCTTTTCATTTTATTCATTAATGATCTATGTGATGCATTAAAGTTTAGTGATTATCTTTTGTTTGCTGATGATCTGAAGTTATTTCGGCTCATACGTTCAAATGTTGATGCTGCCCTTTTGCAAAGCGACCTTGATAATTTATATGTTCGGTGCATTAACAATAGGTTACATCTAAATATTCGAAAATGTAGTATTCTTACTTATACCTGTAAATCTCAGCCTTTAATTTATCAATATCATATCAATGGTCATCCACTTTTTCGCTCTGATTCTGTAATTGACTTGGGTATTACTTTTGACACAAGACTCGACTTCTCCCGCCATACGGTTGGTATTGTTTCTAAGGCCTATAGAATGCTTGGTTTTCTTAAACGTAAAACTAGAGATTTTTCTAATGAACAAGCGCTTAAAATTTTATATTTCAGTTTGTTCCGCTCAAATCTCGAATACTGCAGTTTTATTTGGGATCCATATTGTAATAATAAAATAAATATTTTAGAGCAGGTACAGTCTAAATTTATGCGATACTTATATTATAAAACTAATTACTATTGTCTTCTGGATTTGCCTCCTTCTTTCCTTCGTAACATTTTTAATATTCCCAGTTTAAAATCCAGGCGTGATCTTTCCTATATGTTATTTTTTTTTATAAAGTCATTAATAATATTATCGATTGTGTTGAAATTCACAATTGCATTCAGCTTGCTGTGCCGAGCAGATGTCTTCGTGACCGGCATTTATTTTTAAATGTCTACAGGAAATTTATTTACATAGGTAATTTCTCTTTGTACAAATTTTATAAATTTTTTAACCATCTTTCAGAATACCTTGATATTTTTAATATGTCCTTTACTGTTTTTAAGGCTAAATGTTTGCAACTTCTGTGTTCGTAATTCATGTATTGTTTTGTGTATTGTATTGTTTATGTAGCTTTGTATGTTTGTTTTGGTGTTTCTTTTGTCTGTGTGTTTTAAGTTGTATCTTCATGCAACACTGTAAATGGAATTTTCTGTAGTGTGCATTTTGAATAAATAAATAAATAAATAAATAAATAAATATATATATATATATATATATATATATATGTGTGTGTGTGTGAGTGTGCAGGGATAACATATTCTATATATACACCGCTTGTAAAAGAAAGTCCCCTTATGTTTTTAATTTGTCTACTTTGGAGCTAATTTGTCTAATTTGTGTACTTTGGAGCTAATGAATGGTTTAGAAGTACAGTGATTTATGTGTGTATAGAATAAATCTGTTGCCTTTGACTGCTGCAATGTAAAACTCATTTCTTTTGCTTGTAAACTTTAACCGGGGAGATATTTTGAATTCGAAAAACATTCTACTACGTCACTGAACTTCGAAATGACTGGGCGGTATCCAAGTAAACAACTGATGAAATAAGTTATTAGCTCTAATTTGCAATAACACGGGGAAAAAATATGCGATAAAAAAATGGTTTACATTAAACCTACAAAAAATTACATCTTTTTCCTAAAGTAATCACTGTAAGCAAAATTTTTCATCGCTACTTAACCCAAAAAATGTTTGTAGAAGGAGCCGAGAAATTTTCAAGTAGAGAGTTGATTACATCTTCTGTGACGCTCTTTAAAATGCCCCGATAGATTCGATGTCAAGTAGAAAGCGTAAAGAGTATGAAAGGTTAAGGATTTTTTGCTCAGTATCTGATAGAAACAGTCTCTTACTTCAATCGCAAAGATCAAGGCCTTCATGAGGCATCCTTGGAATTTAAGTTAAAGGAAAAGATTGAGAGAGCATTGAAACTATCAACTTTGGCAATTCCCTATTCAATTTTCAATTTTATATATGCAGTCGAACCCCGATATAGTGAACCCGGTATATAACAAACTCACGGATATAACGAACGAAAATTTTGGTCTCGCCATTTTCCTATTGTACGTAATTTAATTAGTATTGTGTCAATTTAATGTAATCGATTTTAGTCTATTTAACTTATTAATGATTATTTTTAATAGAATTTATCATTTTTTAATCCATCATTATTGAATACACATTGCAACTAATGCGTTATACATTTTCTGAACTCTAGCATATTTCTTAACGGTTCGGATACAGCGAACCACCGGATACAAAACCTTTACAAACCCCTTACAAAACCTTTGGTCCCTTGAAGTTCGTTATAACGGTGTTCGACTTTATATATATATATATAATATTAAAAAACTAGTAATTTCTAAAGTCAACACTCTTAACTTTTAAAAACCATTAATTCCTCACTCTACTATTCAAAATTACATACCCCTTTTTAATCTTATTATGTACTTAATTTTCCCTTGGCATTCGCGTTAAATTCCATTGTTACAGCCTTCGGCAAAATCCTTCAAGATGGCTGACTTTTTGACGAAATTAGACGCGACGCGGCGTGGGGTCTAAAAAATTCAGATTTGCACATAGTTTAGTGTTTATATATAAATAATTTAGTGTTTATATATGTATAAACACTAAACTTTTAACCAATCAGCTATTAAATCACGCCCTTTAGCCACGTGATGGAATGAAGTTTATATAAGTTCCAACATACCTCGAAGAGCAGATTTTGGCGTGGCACTGTTGCCTAGTAAACCGCCGTCATCGATGTTAAGAAACGGATAATAAAAGTATTTTTTAAATGTTAAGATTCCTAAATTCTTGGTCACGACTACAGATTCCTGAGGTGTGACATGTCGACTCCGGTCTCCGTTAACATGGGACTGTGTTGGCATGTTATATATATATATATATATATATATATATATATATATATATATATATATATATATATATATATATATATATATGTGTGTGTGTATATATATGTGTATATATATATGTATATATATATATATATATATGTATATATATATATATATATATATATATATATGTATATATACAGAGGCTGTTCGCACATTTTTTAGACGATTTTGGTAAGCGGTAATAAAAAATTGTTTGCTGCAAAAGAAATAATTGCACTTGTACTATGTTTTTAAAAGTCAAAATTATCGTCTGCGGCTTGAAAGTTTTGTTTTTATTCAAAATGGCGTTTTTAACAAAGCAGTGGTTCGAAGGCTACATTTATGCTCTTTCCGAAGAGAAATATGCATACTCCGTTATCCAAAAACGATGTGGAGTCATGGTTTTGTGATATCTAAAGCGTCGATAGGTAATATCGTCAACAAGAAAGGAAAAAAACGTCAAATTGGAGCCTCAAGTGGGAAAAAAATTCCAAACAAGTATCCAAGGAAAAAACGGACATCTTCGACCATTGCAAAGGTACGTTGTTTAATGTTAAAAGAAAATCCCCCTAGTCAAAGGACAGTTGCAAAATCATTAAAATGCTCGGTTTTCACTGTAAACAAAATGATAAAAGTTGATTTAAATCTTAAGAAAGCGAGAAAACGCAATGTGCATTGTCTTCTTCCAAATCATATCGCTGAACGCAAGACACGCTGCAGAATTTTATATGAGAAACACTTATCCAAAGAAAAATGGAAAACAATTGTCACAATAGATGAATCATGGGTGTATTTAAATGATTGCAACAAAAAAATAGCCATTTATTATCATAAAAGGGGAGAAAAAAATTAAGTACATGGTTCAAAGAATCGAAAGAAAGTTTTTCTAAGGGATTCATGATTGTTGCTGGTTTTTCTTATAATGACAAGTTAAATATAAAGAGAGTGGGAAAAAATGTCAAGATTAACTCCAAATACTATCAGGAACGTATTTTATCGCCAATTTTTCTGAATGAAATACCATCGCTTTACCCACAGTGCCATCAATCTGTGAGACTCCATCAGGACAAAGCTAGCAGTCACTCATCAAAATCCACTGTAAATTTCCTAAAAGAAATGGAACAAAAACTGGTATCAAGGCCATACCCTTCACTGATATCCCTACTAAATCTCCCGATGTATCACCTATGGATTTTTGTGCTTTCGGACTTTTAAAATCTGCATTATCCAAACGCCGTCCCAAAACCCTGGACCCAAAGTCCAGTCCTTACAGGACTCTGGAAAGCTGTTCAGGGGGAATGGGTTAGAATACCTCTTCTGACACTTCAAAAGGCATTATTATCCTGGAAATTGCGGTGTCGAAAGATAGTTCAGAATAAGGGATGTCAAATAGAACATTTAAAACACAATAATTTTATGTATTTTAGTTTTGTGAATACAATATGCATCGTCTAAAAAATGTGTGAACAGCCTCTGTATATATATATATATATATATATATATATATATATATATATATATATATATATATATATATATATATATATATGAGATAAAATGCAAGATGATCATATTAAATTCTTTTTGCTCCTAGCTGTAAATTTTTCTGCCACAATTCGTGTTTGCTTCAACTGCTTTCCGTTGGTGGCAATTAAATACCCTGGGCGAGTTTCCAACACTAGTAAAAATGTAAGCTAACTAAGCTAACTCAGCAAATGTAGTTACCTCCGATGTCGAATATTGCCTATGTAGTGAAAAACTTAACTTCTTAATGGCGAAAAAAATTCCTGTGTGAATTGTACGAAAGCTGTATTCCTGCAGTTCCTCGCCTTTTCAGTTTCTGTCACAACGTAAGCTGCTTTGAAACCGAAAAGGCGCTTACGTGATATCGTTCACCAACAGATACTCTAGACGGCCTCTGAACAAATATTTATCAACCAATATTTCTGTTAACCGAGAGTTCAATGAAGTATGCCTTCATTCAAGAACTGCGCTACTGATAGGAACGCAAGCCACCGGAAATCGTTATCGGGGAGCTCAATTGCTGCTTTCTCTCATGTAGGACTGCCATCTGAATTGTTGTTGTCAGTTACCATGCCAACAAAAGAAGTGGATTTGAAACACTGTTTGTTGGAAGCGGGGAGAGGGGGGGGGGGGGGGAGACATGATTGGAACTTCATCGTGATGAAAATAAATAAGCAAACTTCATTATTTAAAATATTTCCATTGTATGCTCTTTGTTCGTTTGAAATTTTTACATGTGGAACAAAATTTGTTCGATATTTGTTACGTGTCATGTTAGGGGATGATTATGCAGATGCAGTGAATGAAATATTTTTCTGTTCTTTTGCGAATGGTTGTCGAGATATGCACTAAAAAGCTCTCTGCAAACTTAGGTCTGCATTATCGACCATTAGGCTTCCTTATCATTTTAAATTTTTACAGCCATTTGAGTGTTTTGAACTCTCCAAATGCAAAAAGACTTCAGTGTGTCCCTATCTGGTGATAAGAAATCCGCCTTAATAACACCATTCTGTTCATAACACAAAAGAAGTTATTTATAGCCATAGTATGTACTTTTAGAATCCGCAGC
Source organism: Dolomedes plantarius (assembly GCA_907164885.2). Classification (NCBI taxonomy): domain Eukaryota; kingdom Metazoa; phylum Arthropoda; class Arachnida; order Araneae; family Dolomedidae; genus Dolomedes; species Dolomedes plantarius. The sequence goes on along the minus strand of OU015495.1, from coordinate 168,849,555 downwards.
GTGGAAATTTTTAAGAAAGATTCTGAAAGTATCTTTCTCTGTTGCTGTTTTAATTTTTCCCTCTTGTCAGTGTTTTTAAAATAGTTTATTTTATTATAAATTTTTCAACACTCTTAGTGTAATTTTGAAAAATAATGCTATCCAGAGATTAAAAAAATGTTTAAATTATGACAAGAATCTCTGGAACTATTGCTTTTATCACTCTATAAGGACTTATTCTAGCTTAATTTATCTAATATATTTTTCCCTTAATTTTAAAACAACTTGGAAGAATCAAAAAATGAACTTGATTTCCTACTTTAGAGACAGGTATGTTTTACTGTTACATCACCAGGAAATGGTATTATCATTACTAGCAGAGCCCCATAACACTAATACTACAGATTCTTGAATTATGATAAGTATCTTTAAAAGCATTACTTCTCATCGAACCATGATATTATTACAAATTTATAGCTGGAAAGAGTAATATTAGAGGAAGTTTTTAATTACTTGAGGTCTCTAGAATTACATCTTATCTCTGGACACTTTGCTTTTATAGGACTACAAAAGATCCTCAATCTTTAGAGGTATCATTGGAAACATGATACCTCTAATATAGGTATACTCTAATACAAGTATACCTCTAATACAAGTATAGGATTATTTTTGTGCTTGCATGTATGGTGCGTTGAGCCCATACTGTAAGTTGTGTTTGTCTTTTCATTTTTCTTTTTGACTTATTACTTCCTTGGGGGACTCGGGGCCTTGGGATGTTTTTTGGGCTTACTTGCATCCTATTCAGAAAGTTCCCCTTGAGGTAACTGATATGGTTAGGCTCCCTGATGACGAGACCTGTCGGCTACCTTTATGTTGTTTTATGGTTCAGTTCCGGCACTTAACAGAATCTTACCGTTGGTGCGTGGATGCCCAGAGTGCTTTATTTCTGTTTGTTTTTTGTGTATATTCGTATTATTTTTAATCTATCTCTGTTGGATTATTTATTTGTTTTTTTCATTATGGGGATATGAAGCTTCTGCGCTATCCTATATTGAAAATATTTTATGTTTTTCTTTGCAGGATATGTTTTATGTTAAAGTGATTTAGCAGTCTATGCTTGAATTTTAATTTTTGTTTTTTTCTATTGTTTATATTTTACATGATACCTCTAATGATACCTCTAATGCTTTTAGTAAACCATAGTAATATTACAGAAAATCTTGAATTACCAGAAGTATCTCTCGAGGCATTGCCTTGATTGGACTATGGCAATCATTAGATCGACATAATTTTAAATAATTACTGAATTTCTATAAACAACTATGCGCAAAACAAAAGGCAGCAAGGCTCCTCCTAAAAATGTCCATGGGGGAAACTCAGACGTCTGTTCCTTTCAAGAAACATTTTAAATCGAAACATAGAAGTTTCTAAATAGCCGGAACTACGCAGTATACCGCGAATTATGCCTCTTTTCCCCCGCCACCCTTCTGAAAAAAATTACCATTCCTAAACAACTGCTAGTCAAGAATTAAGTGTATGACGCAAATGTAGCACCCGCAGGAGTTGGAATTCTGAAAATCGTAACGTCACTTGCGAATTCTCCGCGATTGAGAGCTGTCAAGACGTCAATCAGTTTCAGTCTTCACCTTGAGACGCATTCTTATTGTGTTAGCACAGTAATTTTTATACGAAAGGGGTTGCACATAACAGATAGAATGTTTTGTTTAATGACCTTCGGCACCTGGGAAATCCATTTGACCGCGCTGGATTGTCTGTGATAAATAAATCTAAGATCTTGCGTCGGTTGGATCGACGTACCAATGAGAGAGATTTTGCGATATGTATTTATATAAAATGAAAAATGATGGACGTAAGTGACTTTTGTGTTTAACGTAAGAACGTCAGTGGTGCATATTTTTCAAGGGCATAGATGTTACACGACGTTTCGCAGGAAATAATGAACTGTGATGAGATGCTTTGAAGCTTTTGCATATTTTTGTGTTTCGACTACGGGCAGACCACTCTACGGTTTGTAGCACCATGTTTTCACCGCATACGATCGTGTGGTACGGTTTGTTGCATAGATATTCACTAAATATGATTTGCAGAATTTTGGTATGCACTAAATGCCATCGATGTCTGGACTCACAGAGAAACCTCAATTCTTACCTCTAGGAAGTTAGTAAGAGAGGATCAAGTTATTTTTTCAGTTATTATAATCTAGGTTAAAGTCATACATATACCATTTAGGAAATCGGTAACAAGTATTGATAAAATTTTAGTCTTGAAAGGTTGACTAGAAATAATCAAAACGTGTGCTGGTGATGAAATGGCATCGCACGTCCATCCGAAGGTCTTGAATTCGATTTCTAAGCCTTTCATTTCTATTCAATGAAATTGAGTAAGGTAAATTGATCGTTGATGTTTTATGTAAAGATTCTGTAGCAAAGGATAGAATCATATGAAGAAAATACAACGACCAAACTGACACACTTTCTCAGTCACATTCTTTTTCAAAGTTAAAACTTCATTTTGACTCAGAAATCAAACCCCGCACAATTCTGTTGTGTTTTACACAGTATATCCCTCCCACGATCCTTTCTAATTGACCCTATAATGTACCCCGCCTTGTAGAAACTGAGATAACTCTGGATCCCAGTCAGTAAGACTTAACTTTTGTTTTGGTGTCATTATTACAACCATGTCACCCACTGTCCCTCAGGTTTGTCTCGCAATAGTCAGATTGACTGGGAAATCGAACTCTAATCTTCTGCTTTTCAGATGGACTATGTTACTAACAAGCCACATCATTATCTCCTCGAGTTAACCAGATGTGGATAAACGGAATAAGAGTGCAATTATTAATAATTAATTAAAAAATTACAAAATATAATTTAATGAAGTTTAAAGCTTAAATGGCTATTACACATGTCGTGAAACACTCTCGGTTCACCGAAGTTCTTTTTCTATATGGCATGGGGACAAATGAGGCAATGCAAAAAGGAGTCGTCACTGTACAACACGAACATAAATTTATTTACAACTTTGTACAGTTTCACACTTAACATAAAAATTACAGAAAACTCAGAGCATGAGGTGGGCAAGCCTACAGCATCTTACCAGATCTCTGCTCTTAGTACTACACTCTATTCTAGTTACAGAATAATCAATTCACCGAAGGCAAGAGGAGCGTGCTATATCTCGCCAGACCTCCCAACACTACAAGAGACGCTCTCTCTGTCTCTATCTAATTACACAATAATCAACTCACCAGAGGTGAAACGAGCCTGCATATATCTCGCCAGACCTCCGATCCCTATTAGCGCATATAGATTGGTGCAGAGTTCTCTGCCTGCAGACCCCCGACTCCTGTCATCACATTAGTCATGGTAACATTAGACACGGTATTTAGAACCACCCCTATTCCCGCCCCCAAGATTTCTTTGATCTGGTGTCTCCCCGACCCCGCTCGACACCATTTAACCCGCTGACCCCCCGCCCTTTCTTTGATGGACCGCCAGAGGAGGCGATCCACGCATAGTACAGAGTACAGAGTGAACATAAATCACTGGATTCCCCAAGGCACAGGCAGAGAACTCTGCACCAATGTATATGCACCATATCAGAGACGCTCTCTTTCTCCTCTTGTCTCTCTAACTGACTGCCCGACGATCCCCAACACCCCCTTGGGTTTTTCTGCCCACGCGGCCAATCCTCTGATTGGTGAAGGGGGGGAGGGGGGAGAGAATCACGGGGTACAATATTTTCGCTTTAACCAGCGCTCCTCAAACATTACACTACAACACAATATGCAACTATATAAATCATGTTAGTATTTTATGCAAGTTATTTAGCTAACATCTGATGTCAAATTAAATCCTCGTCAACTTTAATAAATGTATTATAATTTAATATCTTCAGATTCTCAGTCTAATAAAAAAAAGATAACTTCATGTTTTACACATTTCTAATTTCTAGAAATAAAAGCTGAATAAAATGATGAAAAATAATCAGAAATATTAAAATTAAAATAACTATAAAAATAACATTTAAAAAAAGCTTCAATATAATGGAAAAATTCTGCTTTAAATTTTTGAGTAAAGAAAATTATTTTCCTTTATGAGACAAATGCGCGAATGTGGTAGAAAAACATAGTGTCAATTTTTGAGTGATGTAAAAAAAAAAGCAAAAATATTGAAATTAGAAAAATTAGAAAAACAACATGAAAAAAAACCCTCAATATGTTGGAAAAATTCTGCTTTAAATTTTTGAGTAAAGAGAATTATTTTCGTTTATTATACAAATGCGCAAATGTAGTGGAAACACAATGTCAATTTTTGAATCATGTAAAAAAACCAAAAATATTAAAATTAGAAGAAAAAAAAACATTTTAAAAAAACCAATATATTGGAAAAATTCTGTTTTAAATTTTTGAGTAAAAAAAATTATTTTCGTTTATTAGACAAATGCGCAGATGTAGTGGAAACACAATGTTAATTTTTGAATCATGTAAAATACCAAACATATTAAAATTAGAAAAACCAAAAAAAAACATTTTAAAAAACCAATATATTGGAAAAATTCTACTTTAAATTTTAGAGTAAATACAATTATTTTCGTTTATGAGACAAATGCACAAATGTGTTAGAAAAACACGGTGTCAATTTTTGAATGATGTAAAAAAAGGAAAAATATTGAAAGTAGAAAAATTAGAAAAACAACATGCAAAAAAACCCTCTATATGTTGGAAAAATTCTGCTTTAAATTTTTGAGTAAAGAGAATTATTTTCGTTTATTATAGAAATGCGCAAATGTAGTAGAAGCACAATGTCGATTTTTGAATCATGTAAAAAAACCAAAAATATTAAAATCTATATATATAAAACGCGTAGGTATGCGGCACAAAATTCGACGATATTTCTACAATCCGAATGGCAACGGCTGCAACTACCGGATGTAAACATTAGCGGCTGTCCGCGTGTGGCTCGACGATAGCACGTAATTTGGTACAATTTAATTGCTGTATTTTACTCATGAATAATTTTAATTTATACACGAAATAATTTTAATTTATTCATTTAATATGATTAAGTGGAGATATCTGAATTGCGAACAATAATACATACAGATAGAAATGTAATCTATACTATATTTTAGTATTTGCTGAATTTTCACTCCATTTTATAAGTGAAAATTTTCCCCAACAATTTCTTATTTGATATAATGATAAAGTGTAAATATCTTAGTTTTGAAAAATAGTACATACAGTGAGAGATATAATTTTTAAAATCATTGGTGTTGTGTTTCTCAGACTTATCTTTAACTCTGTTCTGAAGTAACGGAAATTCACATTTTTGAATCATGATGTTTTAGAATCAGCCTTATAGTGAATTTATCAATGATTATAAATTTTTTGTCTGAGTTTACACTACCCCTTAACAACGTAAATTTATGATGACAGGTAATGGTAACATTCCTTACATATGTTACTTTCAATTGAGTTGTTTTGCAAAAGAAAATATAAATCTAAAAGCGACCATGCTGGTCGCGCAGCGGCTAGTTAGAAAAAAAAAGAAACATTTTTAAAAAACCAATATATTGGAAAAATTCTGTTTTAAATTTTTGAGTAAAGAAAATTATTTTCGTTTATTAGACAAATGTGCAGATGTAGTGGAAACACAATGTTAATTTTTGAATCATGTAAAATACCAAACATATTAAAATTAGAAAAACCAAAAAAAAAACATTTTAAAAAACCAATATATTGGAAAAATTCTACTTTACTAAATTTTAGAGTAAATACAATTATTTTCGTTTATGAGACAAATGCACAAATGTGGGAGAAAAACACGGTGTCAATTTTTGAATGATGTAAAAAAAGGAAAAATATTGAAATTAGAAAAATTAGAAAAACAACATGGTAAAAAACCCTCAATATGGTGGAAAAATTCTGCTTTAAATTTTTGAGTAAAGAAAATTATTTTCGTTTATTATACAAATGCGCAAATGTAGTGGAAACACAATGTCAATTTTTGAATCATGTAAAAAATCAAAAATATTAAAATTAGAAAAACAAAAAACAAAAATTTTTTAAACCAATATATTAGAAAAATTCTGCTTTAAATTTTTTATTAAAGAAAATTATTCTCGTTTATTAGAGAAATGCGAAAATGTAGTGGAAACACAATGTTAATTTTTGAATCATGTAAAAAAAACCAAAAATATTAAAATTAGAAAAACCAAAAAAAACCCATTAAAACAACCAATATACTGGAAAATTCTGCTTTAAATTTATGAGTAAAGAAAATTATTTTCGTTTATGAGACAAATGCGCAAATTTAGCAGGAAAACACAGTATTAATTTTTGAATGCCATAAATAACTTTCAGTTGGTTTTTAATTTTAATCCTGTAAGAACACGTGAGGGCATATTCACGCTTCAAGCTGTAAGGTATACATAAGATTCGATTCACAAGAATCGAACTTTTGAGTGAATAAATTAAAGAAGCTGCTTGAGATATGCTAATTTCGGCATACCCGCTTGGTATAAATACCATGCAGCTTGATTAGAAAGAAGAGGTTGTTAAAGTTGATAGATAAGCGAGAGGGAGCTACGAGGTAAGCAGCTCCAAGTGCTATCCTGCGCTAGTGCTTAGGGGGCCCAAAGTTTACGTGGCAGAACTGCTGGTTTGATTCTCTAGTTTGTGAGTATTGCAAAGTGTATTTTTATTGAATGCTAATATATATTCCGTACAAGTAGTACGTATGCTTATTCCTGTAAAAGCAAAATCTATATGTGCAACGAATTCAATAAACATTGTTTCGTGTATAAACTGTGTTTGTATCAAATTCATTTAGAGTGCCACTTCAAATTATATACACCCAAGTGCGGGTAGAAGTGAGCTATTCTCTATAAAGCTAAAGACGCGATATAAGTCGGCGGTGTAAGAAGCGCTATTTTTAATTAAGATCCAAAATTTCCGATTACTTACAAGCGATTTATCGGAATAGCGGAAAAGAAAAGAAATAACACATGTCGTCCAAAAGAATGGCAACAAGCTCCCATAAACAAAGAAATATCACGAATATTTTCGAAGACAGAAAAAAAAATGAAAATCTGAGTAAGTTTTATTATAATTTTAATTTAACCCTTGTCAAAGCTTCATACGCAGTTATTTCAAACTTAAAACGTTAGCTGAACACTGAACAGTTCGTTATTTTCCGGTATAATGTGACTATTGAGATTGAGGGGAGAAGCACGCATCCGACTGATTCTTGTTTAAACTTTTTATTTACACACTATGTACAGATTGTTTGCATAAGAAGATCAATGTTCAACAGTCAAATTTGAGCTGCCTGTCCCGTGTCTTCACAAAACGTTTGTTCCAACGGTCGAAAGAACGATGGTCTGTTTTCGTAGCTACCAAGCTATCTGCGAAGGGCACAAGAATCCATCCCCGCTCCATAGAGTTCATTAAAACACAAATAAAAACCTCATTCGAGGAAAATTCTGCAACTACCTTTTGCCGGGGATAAGGTCGCTGAAACTGGTGCTGAAAAGCTGTTCTACCCATATTGCTCACAGAAGATACAAGAAAGCATCTCAAACACACAGCAACCCACTTAGACGAGTTACCACGGGGAGCGGAGAGAGTAGAATATAAATTAAGCCCTGCGTTCTTCTATTGTCCAAAGTACGGACCTAGGAGGACCTAGGTACTTTTCTAGGAGTGTACTGAGAATTTATAACTTTCGCGGAAAAGCTGGAAGGGAATGCTATACAATACAGGGCTAAATTACCTGTTTTGGTCGATTTTCAAATTTTTTATAGATGTTCGTGGATAAATGGGAATTTGGCTTACTATATTGGATGAAACTTCCTTGTTTACTAATCATTCGAAGAGATATAAACATAATAACGTTTACTGAGGAAAGCAATTCGTCCTAAACGTATATCAAGCAATTTCGATTAAAATAGAAAACAGAATCTTTTTATTTGTATTCATGTGTACAAATGTGTTTTCATTTAACCCCATAAATAGGTTGTATAAATGGCAAATTTTAACTGCTGAGGATTAATAAGATGTTATCTATTTAACAATATGCCTCTTACTCTTAATACAACATACTGAAGGATGGTGCTAGCGAATCCATTTAAAATCTCACTTGTCCCTCAGCCGACTGAAAAAGCAATTAAAGAATATCAATATTAGCATTTTTTTCTTTGTAATAACTTCACGCCACTGGGAAAATTCTGTATCCTCATAAATGGATATTGACTTTCAGGTTACGTTATATATATATATATAATTTTTTTTGTGTGTGTGCGTATGTGTGTATGTATCATTATTATCAGTCCAATGCATTACCATGAGACAAGAGGTTTAAAGTAATCAAAAATAATGATTGAAGTTATATAAGGATTAATTAATGAGTATATGATATTTGGAACACTATTGAATGTTTTAGTATTCGTTTTATGATTTTATATTTTCTTTATTAAAAACAGTTGTGAGACTCGTGTTGAGTAACTCATCTTTACTGAACTTCGATTTGCATGGAAAATGAATATTCCTTTAAGGTTCAGAAGATGATAAAACTACGCAGAACATTGCATAAGGGCCATTTGCAGGTTTTGCTCTTGTAATGTCCTCATCATTGCATAGCCGACAAGTACTCTGAAAAATCCAAAAGCTGATATTTTCTAAAATTCTAAAAGTTCATAAACAGGGTCCAGGGTGATTGGGTACTCTGAACAGGCCTATCGTTGCATCAGGTACCAATTTTAAATCCTCTCATCTGAAGACATGTGAACCATTACTTTGAAGCCTGAAACATGTCAATCAAAATTAGAGAACTGAAATTAAAAGTTTCCAGTTTCCTTTTCTGCGTGTTAGAATAAAAGCTGATGAAAAGTTTATAATTACCGAGGGGTTTTACCAGAAGAATTTTATCTAATAATCACGTAGTAGGTTGCACGAGGTGGCCTATGATGAAGGTGCACGAAATGGCCCTTGAAGGTGATGATCTTCTATTTTTATTTTAAACTGTAAAAAATATACCCCATACGTATTTTATTTTAAGCCATTACGTTGCCAGCTTGAAATACGGTTTTCACTTACGAGCCAAGGATTGACATGAACTAGTACAGGATCAACGCCGAGGCGTCATTTTGCGGGTAGACAAGATTCAATTATACTTCGTCATAAACGAGATATGACAGGCGATGAACAATGAGAAATTAGACACATAAGATAGGAACACTCTGCATTGTGTTTAGACAATGAGGAAAAAGAACAGCTTTCGCTCTGACCTTGTCTAATGTTTGCGAATCAAATAAATTACTTTGGAAGTAGACTATTCAGATCAGCTGTGGTGTCGCAAGGGGGGGGGGAGGGGGGGATAGGAAAATCACACATAACTGATGTTATCACTGAAATTTAAGGAAAATAAGGGACTTTTACCAACAGGTTTTGTTCTCAGTTGATTGACGGATACCGATGCTGAGATAATAAAGCTCTGAATATAGCATAACATCGGAAAAAGACGTGGAATAATTTATTTTCGCTTTCTCTTACAATCGCTCGTTTTAGTTTTTATAGACGTCATATTTCTTTTCTTATATTCACTTTTATTATGACTTACGTCTTTGGGCATCTTTTTATAGCTTTCCTTGCTCGCATTATGAACGTATAATGACACGGTAGGTCTGTAATAAATGGACATGGGAAATTTAAGGTCCAAAATTCATCAGGCTTTGATTTTTTTTCCTTGCAAAAATACCTCATACATATTTTATTCATTTTTGTCACGACTTATATTATGCTTTTTATCATATATTTTTTTGCGCATACTTCGAAACGCGAACGTATGGCAGCGTGTGGCTTACAATGAGGCTGATGGTATCTTCTTGTGGTTCACAAAGGGAGCCTTTTGATATATTTCTAGGCCCTCTACTGCCACACGCCATCTGATTCCATTAACGGAAGGTGTCTACCTGGCGAACTGAAATAGGTGCTTGGCTGTGAATAGATAGAAACGAGCATAGGCATAGCGTCGGGGGGGGGGGACGAGTGGGCACGTGCCCCCCCCCCCTCCCCGACTTAACTTGAAATAAGTTAAAACGTTAATAGAAGTTCAGTTAAAATCGGAAAATTGTAGAAAACTGTTAAGAAATTTGGTTTTTTCCCGCTTTTTCAAACTCTGAAACTGAAGATTCCGATTATGTCTTTAGCCTTATCATAGTTTTTAACAATGGTATGATCCATAAAAATTCGAAGCTATATTTCTGTCATTTTATTTATATTATATTTATTTTTCTCATTGTATACCTTTTGAATACTACTCAAACATCAATTCCACTGTTATTCAATTTCGAAAAAAATCATATTTCATATTTTAAGGACCATCCGGCAGTCAATTCACTGAGGATGGCCCTAACTGAATTCAATTCGTGCCCCCCCCCCTAAAAAAAAAGTTAGAAGCACGCTACGCCTATGGACACGAGGCTCAAAGCTAAACAGCCTTTAATAACCTTGTAACATTTAAAACACTAAACTAAACAAATTTAAAATGATCCCTACACGATTTTTAAAAAAATGTTCACACAACACGTGCGACTGGGCAATAACTGGCTGGCCAACGTATTCGAAAAATGGGAAAGGGAGACCTTCAAGACCTTCAGGAAGCGTAGTGGAAACTGCATTACACGGGCCGAACCCCCCGCTGTAGGATGATATAGCGATGCATAAAACTTCAGTGATCAGTAAAAGACGAAAGTAGGAAGGAAAATAGAAAGTGGGGAAAACAAAAAGCTTCAAGAGTTCAAGTAAAAGTAAATAATTACAAGATAAAAATAATTTTTATACACCATGTTTTTAAATTTTCTGTTGAATCATATAAACTTGACAATTTTATGTATTAATAAATAATTAAAAAAAATTTTTTTGATGAATTATCCCATCAACTTGAAAGAAAATGAAGTTAATTGGAAGTTAACTTGCGTTTAACTTTTCGTTCCCGTCTCGGTCGATAGATGGCTGCACCAGTCAATAAAACAAAATTAACTGAAAATGAATTCAATTCTGCTTAAAGATGGCTAAAAGTATTGAAATAGTGTATGGTCATCGTGTTCCGAGCTCTTTTATAAGTTTCAAATGTCTAGCTAGTCGGGAAGTTAGTTAAAAATCGATTCCAAGATTTGTGCTGGACAAACACACACACAAACAAGAAAGCGAGTTAATAAAAACATGGTAAAAATAGGAAGAAATATTTTAAACGGAGCGAATCTCCAAGCAAGAACTTGGTCACGTGGACCAAAGGAAAATGACTAACAATAAAGAGAGAAGTTGGGGAAGTGAAAATGATCAGATCTTAGGTCGGTTTCAGTAAGGAATCAGAAAGCGAGATGACGAACAAAGAACAGGACAAACAATTTAAAGTTATGAGCAAAAAGCTGTTTCTTGAACAGGGCTGTTTCTTGTTAGCTGGGTCAGCAGGATCGTAATCTGTAAGATTTTTAATAAGATCACTTGGTAAATTTTTATGAAAGTTAATAGCAAGATTTTGAAAATAATTTTGAATAAAGAGGATATTTATCTCCCAATAAATGTCAGCATTGCGAAAATTCCATGGGGAGTTAGTGATTTTCCGAATAGTCATGTTTTGAGCAACAGCCAGAATTTTAATTTTGGAAACCGCTGCATTGGGAGAGGGAAAAAATTATGTTTTCCTTTTTATTCATTCCCTAACTCGCTGCACCTGCGCATAACACTCGCCACCATCCGTCATTTGCATACCGGAAAATTCTCTTCTTCACAGCGAAGTCGCCAGAAGTGGACCTGAGCCTTTTTTGGTTTATCCATCCTTATTGACTCTGAGAAAGTTTATCGTTATCCAACTAACACAATATCCCCTCAACCCCTTTAAGATAAATGTATCTACGTTTGAATCGATTTATGCTTAAGTAAGGAATCATCAATAGGTATATGAATAAAATTATCTAGCAATGAAAAAATATTCAGTTACATAAATTCACTCATGGACAAAAAAATTAGCGCACCAAGAAATAATTGCGGGATCGTAACGAAACTTGCAATGAAGTACATGTCGGGGAGATATGCAAATGATTAGAAATGCAGCGTGATTGCGCATTACGTATAGCCGGTAGAGGGCGTTGAACATCGTACTCTGTGGAGTATAAAACAGGTAACCAAAGCTTGTTTGAGTGTGCTGAATCATTTACAAAGGAAGAGCTGAGATAGACATGCCATTACGCCGTGTTCGAAGACAATATAAGTAGTTGTCGCAGTTTGAGAGGGGGAGAATCGTCGGGATGATGGAAGCTCGGTGGTCAGCTAGGCGAGTAGCTTGTCAATTAGGCCGCTCTGATTGTGTTGTGAGACCATTTGGGACGACGAGTTGGGCATCCCACGAGTTTGAACGAACTAGAGGCAAGGTTACAGCAAATATGGAACGAAATGTCTCAAGACATCATACAGAACTTGTATGACTCAATGCCCGATCGTATCGTATCGTGCATTCGCGTTAGAGGGGGTCCAACGGAGTATTAACTCCTCCGTTCTTTTGCCTTTTTCTCTGAAATAAATTATCCTTTTTCTTTGATTTTCTTATCATTTACTTATATCAAAGTAGTCATTACGTATGTAATATTTCGTTTCATTTTGACGACTCCTTCTTGGTGCACTAATTTTTTTGTCCATGAGTGTATTAATCAAATTTCACTTGGAACTTGCCAAATAATAATATTTTACAAGTCCACATACAGAGCTCAGAAGAATCCGGCCCGTCAGAGCATAATATCGTGGAAACTCTGACGATGAAGTACTCTATAAGTCTGACGATGAAGTTGTGGGCACTACGCTATCAGCTTATTTATTTTCAGAGGGGGCTAAAGAAACCCCAATAGGATATTGGAAAAAGTTGTAGTTTGCTTTCAACAAGAAGTCATTGTCTACATTTCGTGGGGGAAAACAAAATTTCACACCTGTCTTTATCCATACGAGCATGTTAAAATACATTTCTCTGCATTGAGAAAAGTCACTAGTACGTCATTGGGCGTAGCACAACAATAGGGGCGTAGCTATAAGTGTAACTCATTAGTCTACGCCCGCCTTTACTGTAAATAATTTCCTCGATCAAAAAACAGAAAAATTTCAGACCATCGATACCGATGGATTGATCGATTACAAGTTCAGGAACACTGGCAATTGCGAAGGTTCACAAAATAGCTTTGGAGTAATCAGTGAACTGGAGAATTTCAGTCAGGCCTGTATTTTAGAAACGCAGCCGATGGATTTTAAATTTATGGGAATGTGATTTATTTCTAACTAATATATAGTGAAAAAAATAGATTATCAATAATATATGGATTGATCGATCACAAGTTCAGGAACACTGGCAATTACGAAGGTTCACAAAATAGCTTTGGAGTAATCAGTGAACTGGAGAATTTCAGTCAGGCCTGTATTTTAGAAACGCAGCCGATGGATTTTAAATTTATGGGAATGTGATTTATTTCTAACTAATATATAGTGAAAAAAATAGATTATCAATAATATATGGATTGATCGATCACAAGTTCAGGAACACTGGCAATTGCGAAGGTTCACAAAATAGCTTTGGAGTAATCAGTGAACTGGAGAATTTCAATCAGGCCTGTATTTTAGAAACGCAGCCGAATGATTTTAAATTTATGGGAATGTGATTTATTTCTAACTAATATATAGTGAAAAAAATAGATTATCAATAATATATGGATTGATCGATCACAAGTTCAGGAACACTGGCAATTGCGAAGGTTCACAAAATAGCTTTGGAGTAATCAGTGAACTGGAGAATTTCAGTCAGGCCTGTATTTTAGAAACGCAGCCGATGGATTTTAAATTTATGGGAATGTGATTTATTTCTAACTAATATATAGTGAAAAAAATAGATTATCAATAATATATGGATTGATCGATCACAAGTTCAGGAACACTGGCAATTGCGAAGGTTCACAAAATAGCTTTGGAGTAATCAGTGAACTGGAGAATTTCAGTCAGGCCTGTATTTGAGAAACGCAGCCGAATGATTTTAAATTTATGGGAATGTGATTTATTTCTAACTAATATATAGTGAAAAAATAGATTATAGATAATTTATGAAGTAAAAATATGTTTAATTAGAAATAATTTACAAAAATGTTCTCCAAGGCTTGGTATTACAAGATATGAGCAGCTTTTGTTTATGGTAAAACCGCTATAAAATTCCATCAGAATAAAAAGAAAGAATTTCATGAAGTTTTAAAGGAGGAACTGTAAAAGGATAAATTATGTAAGCGCAATTTTTTAGTCATAGCATAAAAAAATATCCTATTTGATTTTTTTATCATTTACGTAATCGCACGTTGTATGCTAATATTTCAATAAAACTTTAATTTTAGTACATTGAATAACTTATTGTGAACTAACATATTACATAGCATTTAAAATAGCAACTTCTTAAAAATCCCAATTTTCTAAGAGTCTCAATTTTTTTAATACTTTGATCTCGTTATAATGTACTAAATCACGTTAATAAATATAATCTATAACACTATGAACAGAGAATAATAATGTTAAAAAAGGTAAGACATTCAATTTCCATTTTACTAGGAAGAAGAAAATATATAATTATTTTCTTTACACCAAAATATTTAGGAGTTCCTCACAAACTTGAATTGATTAAAATATTGCTAAACAAACAATTCGATAAGATAGTCAGTACAGTGTTTCTTTAAAATACATTCGTACAAACAACTTTTTCAGGGACCTTTAATAAAAAGAATTTTCTGGCGTCGCCTTTCATCTGGAAGTTTTAAGTCGGTAGCCGATAAAATACTTTAATCAAAAGTCACCTTTTTATCTTTGAAAAATATTTGTTTCTATGTTAGAAACTACCGCATTTTTAAAACCGATATAGCAGTTTCTAAATTCCAAAGTCTGTTGGTAAAAAATAATTATATAGATATGACTATTTTTTGTTTTGTTTTTGGTATGTCTGGCCATTGAATGATTCTTTTATCAAAAATTGGTTGGTTGGTTGGTTTAGAGCACTACAGTCAACTTTTGCTACACAAGGACTAATAAGACGGTCTTTTATCAAAGAATCTTAGGTTCAATATTTTATTTGTTGATTCCCAAGTCAAAGTTCCGTATTCACTCGGTTTCGAAGTTTATTAATGGAGACAGCTTGTTCTTAGAGAATCTGAGCAAACGGGGAGTAAATACCTTTGTCGCAGACTCCATGGTTTACCATGGTTTTCACTCGTTGTTTGATTTACCTTTGTTGACTCCTGCCACATTTCGCGAGATAACTTTTTGATGTTTGGCAACACGCAATTAAATTTTGAGTTTTATTCTTTTCTTTTATTATTGTTATGTTAAGATACGGCGCCTGTTGGTGATATATTTTTCGGTCCCGTTTTTTACGGCGGGAAGTATGTAACTTTGGTCTAAATTAATATATATATAAAGTTGTGTGTGTGTCATTAGTAATCTGAATTAAACTAATATTTCTCGATATTATATGAGTACCTAAAGAATAACATCACAGGATCTGTTTCATTTTAAAGGAGCTCCCCCGGGACAATGGAGGTAGGAATTTTGCTTACCCTATAAGTTCGGTGTCACTTCCAAATATTTAATTTGAAAGTTGGGCGGAGTGACAACAACCTTAAAGATCTATCTGATATTCTTCGATAAATATGACTTACTGATAATTTTAAATAAATGAGGGTACATTAAAAAAAAATTAACATAAACTTAAGAAAAGAACATATATTGGCAAATTCATTGAACTCGAAAGTTAGACAAAATTGTATTTGATAAATTTTTTAACCCAGCTGAATGGCGCTTAGTTTTAAAAGATTTTTGTTGGGGAAAGACCACATTGTCTTAAGGGAAAGGTGGACATTAAAATCTACTTTTTTTACTTTTCATCATAGAGATACGAAATTTTGTACATATACACATTTCACTATAAATAAATAGAATACCTTAAAAGAAATTTCCAATCTCATTATAATTTTAAGATTTTTTAAAAAATTTTAAATTTATAAACAAAATTTTAAAATACTCCTTGCTACTTAATTTTTGAGATATTTCCTCGATTTTGCATTTTAATCTCTTTAAACTGTATAACAAACAAATCTGGGTATCAATTATTTAATCCCTTGAATAGTTAATTTTTGAGAGATTTTTTTCTGAATTCCGTCTCGATTTTCATCAAAAGTGTTCCTTTTGAAAAGTTATAAATCTAATTTTATTACCTTAATGAAGTCGAATTGTAAAATGCATACCCAGTTTTTTTGTAAACAGCATCAGGATTCTTCCTTATCAATTTCATGAATTTTGAAGAAAAATTAACTATCATGGAACATTTAAAAAATCTAAATATCTTGAAAATTCTGTTTTGAGAAAAACAGATTTAAAATTTGTTACTACACTTACCCATTATAAATTACTTTGTAGAAGCTTCATAAATGATTATTTACTTGAAAAAAATTATTTTGGTTCTAATAATCTACAGAAATATATATATTTTTTACAATAACGCAATCAGTATTACAATTACGAGATTTGCTCAAATAAAGGTCCACCGTTCCCTTAAGAGACCTGACAGTTTGGGCTTGCCGGCACTTGTATCCGTACCATATCAGATGTCATGTATAATATCAGATAATACTACAAGAATGATTATACAAAAAATTGTTATCGCTGTGATATATCCGTGTCATTTTCACGTATTATGTTGTTTTTCACCGTAGCACGTTAGCATAAGATCCAAAGTTGCTTCTCGCTGTCACGCTCTTTGAAGCGTCCGCAGTGTTGTACTTGTATCTGTAGTTCCAACCACTTTTTTGGTATTTCGGCAAACGGCAACTCTAAGTGCTTCAGGACATTGTCGCATTATTGTATCAAATTTTGATACACTGGTACGATATAGCATACCGTCCACGATTGTGCTATCATGATTCCTATTTCCATACGTATAAACATAAGTAATACACAAGTGAACGCAAACGAGCTGAATTCTGAGAGTATTTGGGGAATATTACCAGGAAACACCTATTATTAAATTTTGAAAGTATTATATTAAACCCTTAAAAGCATATACTGAGTTCTACACTTCACCTTAGAGCTGTATATATCTATTTGAAGTACAAATTCTAGAGTTACGTTAGATAGTTTGACATCTACATTTCACTTCAATGAGACACAGCCCGACATTTCTTTTGAGATAATGCCATAGAGTAAAAGCGCATTATGTACAACATTAAGATCCTCTACCAATGAATACAGAAGTAATCTATATATATAAAACAGTTCCATAACTGACTGACTGAGTGACAGAGTGACTGACAGATAACGCACAGACCAAACCGTTGGACATAAAGAGCTGAAATTTAGCATGGAGAGTCTTCTTATAGTGTAGGGGTGCACTGAAAGATTTTTGAAAAATTCTCCTTAGATTTTTTTAAATTAAATTTTTAAACTGTTTTTGTAACATTCTTTAAAGTCTGCATTAAAATTAATAATCTGAGGGTTATAAAATTTATATCACGAGAAAAATCATAAAAATTACTTTAAAATGAAATCTTTTTCGAATCTTTACCCCCTTTTTCTGATGTTTGGTGAATTTTTAAAGACTAATTTTTAGAATTTAATTTATCAAATGCTGATCACGTTGTTCCTTTTCTTTTTATGACACTTTAAATTAATTTTGCGTCACGTGCATAAAAGCGAAATGAGTTGACAAAAATATATTAAAATACGGTAAAAGATAAAATTTAACCACTAGACCAATTGAGATGGAAGTTTTTTAAGAATTCAATTCAAATTAATATGTTTTATGGATATTAAACATACAAATTAATTGCATACATTGACCGTTGTATTTAATTTGAATATTTGCTTCCACATTATTTTGTCTATAAAAATATCCGTTACGATTTTTTTTATAAATATATTTTTGGTTTTGGCATTAATTGCATACATTGACCATTGATTTAATTTGAATGTACTCCGTAGCGAAGCACGGGTATTCATATAGTTTAACCTATAAAATAGGTGAGTACAAAGCACGTACGGTTTTTTTTCTCTGTTTTACGTATGTTCTGGATTCCGTCTGCGGTAAAGACACCCCTCTGCTGTCCTTTCATAGAGAGAGTGGTACTGTTTCACCTATATGGTACTCCCATAATAAAGTAGCAAATAAAATCGCGGTATGGGTAGGGAAATATCCTCAGGACAAAAAGCTTGCAATGTTGGAAAAAAATACTTTATGCTAGTAGTTTTCCCGGAATGAGAGATACATAATTGAACCTCCTGTTCTGAAACTATATGTTGTTTTAAATCTCAAAAACTGACTAACACCACAAGGGAGTAATTCTTAGTGATGTTTAGGAATAAATCATTGACATAAGGATTTCACTCTGACTAAATTTGAAATTCACACGTTCTCCTTGAAAACCCAAATAAACTATTTTTTCTTCTTGGCTTATTTACTTCCTGGTTGTCAGGAACTACCGAGTCTCTTTTGTAAAGAAATTGAAACAAACATTTTCGTCCTTCTTCAGATTCTGAACTTGCCAGCCAGTCTATCAACACCACAGTTTCGCAACCGTCTTAGTTGAAAGACAAATATGTTGTCGGAAGAGTTGATCGTGGCTCAGAGATGTCTTTCGTTTTAGTGGCGAGCATTATGCATGAAACTCACAGCCTTGAAAAAACGCTATACAATATGTTAATAATTTTTTTTTTCCTTTTGCTATATACTCTTTGGATTTAGGTTGTAATTATTCCCATGTTCGAACAGTTGCAAAAAGTTGAATATTTTCAAAATGGCAGGTAATAGAAATTCCAAATACTGAACTTACTTAACATTTCTTACTTCTGGAATGTGCGTAACAAGAACAAACAGCTTCTTAAAAAAATGTAAATGTATTGTAAAAAAAAGGGAGAAATGTCAACTTTAGTTTGGAACTAATATACGTGGATTTCAAGATATTCTTATTATTTGTCGTGGAATTAAAGAAGCTGCGTGTTTCCTGTTACACTATTATTAATACCTTGTTTGCTACAGTAGGTAAATTTTATTATGCAAAATGTTAACAGCTTATCAAATAAATGTGAGTAAGAAAAAACATACGACGTAAATAACCCTTACAGAAGCGTTGGCATTCAGGTACACTTAAATTGTATTTAATGCTTGGACCCCTTTTGCTTTGATCCCCTGTTCGGTCAAGAGTCACTTAGAAATTTTAAATGGGTAGTTGAACGTTTTTTGAACAAAACGGCCATCTTTTGCTTCACGGAGTGTAAGCCGACGGGTACCTACAGTTTAAAATCGACTCCGAGTCATCATAAACACTAATGCCACCAGCACGATGGATCTTCAGATCAAAATATAATTTCCTGTAAATTCTGGGATATTTTTCAATAATGTTGCTTTTCATTAATTTTTGTTATAATGTAGATACAATACCATCATAATATGAATATGATTCATTTAGACATTCTTTCGTATGAATCATTTTGTATATCGACCCTGTCACAGATATGAGCTAATTAAATAGAATTAGCTCATATCTGTGACATTTTTTGGTCATGTTTCTATACAGCATTTACTAATTTTCTCGCTAATCTTTCGTTATTTCTTTCACATGCACAAAAAATGAATAGGTAGAAAAAGGAGTAACATGCCAACGGAGAGTAAATCCCCCCCGTATATATATATATATATATATATATATATATATATATATATATATATATATATATATATATATATATATATATATATATATATATGTATATATATATATAACATTAAAAACCCCATACCATTTTAAATTTTAAAATTATTCTAAATTCCCTTGGGCGTACGAGCTAATTTTCGTTTTCAATTCTAAGTCCTAAAAGGCCTCCGGTGGAAAATATTAAATGGCTTCCTTTTTCAAACCTGCGTGGCGTCATTCAAGATTTCACATAGGCTCTGCGCAGATTACATAAAACCACATGTGACTTGTCGACAACAGCAAATCCCTAATCGCTATCATGATCACATGACAAAGTTTATATAAGCCATCTGATCAACAAACCTGTACGCTTTTCGGATTTTGTAATTGCCTTGGGAAGACGTATTCTCCGACAAAATAAATGTAATGCCGTAACTTGCCGCGTTGTCTTTTCGAGCCACGACTACAGACATCATCGTCCCTTGTGATGTGCTGGACACCAGTCTTCTCCTTGGGTTGTCCAGTACATTATATATATATAAATATATATATACAGATACAGTAGAACTTTTCTAGTTGGTCACCCTTATTCAATGACCAACCCTGTATAAATGGACATATTTTGTACACAACCGATATAATCAATAGAACCAAATGAAGTAGTAATACTAATAGCTGAAGAACATTCAAATGTAAAATTGATTTTCTCGCCCCCAGAATCCCACATCCGGACTCCTACCCTTGGATCAGGGTATTACCCGAACATTCAAGTTGTTGTATTGACGGCGTGCACTACGTTTTCTGTTCACTTTACTTCATAATGCAGAATGCGTGTCAGCTATAACAAAATCTATTACTATTTGTGACGCATTATCGTGGTCAAAATTAGCTTGGCAGGAACCCAAGCAGGAAGCTATTGTTAAATGTTTTAGTTACTGCATTCCTCCCAACTCAAGAGGCTAATGTTGAAATCAATGACGACAATTCTGAAATCAATCAGGATGTTGAAATCCTAGCAAGGTCATCAAAACTTATGTCAATCTTGATATTGACAAGGGTATTATGTCTTCAAGATTTGTAATAAGGCTGGGAAAAATCGATTGCAAAAATGGATAATGTTCGTAAAAATAATTATGTAGTAATATATAATAGCTTAAAAATAACTAAAACGTATTTACTGATCGATTTAAAATTAATCTTAGGTGATATTTCTATACTGTATGGTTTCCAGTGAAAGTAATGCACACTTTTAGTAATTAAGATAACATAACTAAAATCACCCGTTACGTGAATCACTCTTGTAGCGTACTGGAAATATGGTTTGATTTTTTACCGAGACCCCACAAGAACTTGAAACGCAGCTGCGTATTTTTCAAGGAATGTGTTGCTCGGTTCCACCAGTTCGGAACACGTGGGGGGATTAAAAAACGTTTTTCCCACAGATGCAGCCGGTAAAGCTGTCATCCTAACGTTTCTGCAAGGTAATAAAGTTCGGCGTCTAAGAAGAGCTGTCAGCCGATAATCTGCCGGCCCCTCCACCCCGCCTGAAAATCGAGACATTGGAGAGAGACGCTAGAGAACGCGGCCTGTGCGGATGTATGTTTTAGGTTCCGTACGTTGTGAATCTGAACGGGATTTTAATTGAATATGTTGCACTGTTTAAATGTTAATTTTTTTTGTTAATAAATTGTTGAGTTTTTGTTTTAAAAATTTGGCCTTCGTTTGTTAATTAGAACTCCGTCTTTCTTTGTTATGGATCCCATGGTAGTAATTTTTAGCAACGCCTCAGAGAGAATAGCCTTACCTACTTGTCGTGACGCTACACCCTCTTCAGTCATCAGTCGGATCCAGAGCGCGTCAATGATGATTGAGAGAAAGGAGATCTAAATACGATGACTTTACCAGAAGCTCTTGTTTCACTTAGAAAACTTTAAAAATGTACTATCGGAATTTCAGGATGATGTCGAAAAAAATACCGAAATTTTGGAGAAACTGTATTTTAAAATTGGAAATAAGATTAAGCGGAAAAAAAGTTCCAATTTAAAACTAAAAAAAAAAATTGCAGATTTTTTTAAATATTAAATTTCCTTCTATTTAGTTAAGTTATCTTAATTACTAAAAGTGTGTATTACTTTTACTATTTTTTTATATTTATATGCCACTATTTTTCGGAACCTTTTACTGGCCGCCATATAGTATTAGTTTCAGTGTATATGTGTATGTGTGTTTGTATTCTAAGAGTGGGAAAACTTACCATTTAATGCTGCTTAAAATTACCCTAATTTTTTAGCGTTGTTAAAAAATTTGTAATCATACGTTACCATGAAAAAAAATATGATCATTTTGTATTCTTATTATATTTTCTAGGCATAACATTGGGATTTTGATATCGAGCGAGAGCTGTGGTAACTATTAACTGATGAAAATTAGTCCCTCTTCCTCAAGGAATTGATTACACAAGAATTTACGAAGATGTGAGAGAAAAACAGAAACAGACACCGATTGCTTAATCTTTTTATCGTATTTTCTCTCAGCTAAGCAGTGTTTTGACAAATTGCAAGTGAAATTCCAGGATCAATTCCAGAATCAATTTTCGCGGTTGTTACGAAAAATGAATAAATCTTCTAAAAATTGAGACTACATTGGCGGAGATACGGTGAAATTTTTTCATTCACTAAGTTTTCAAAAGAGAAAAAAAAATCATACTAATTTTTTTCTGTAAAATTAAACTGAGTTTCCGTCATATATTCCGAAGATGCTTGAGATAAATTTACAATGTTTTGTTAATAAATAGTTTATATACTTTACTTTCCTCAAGCGGATATTTTGTTGTCAAATTACTGTAATCATTCATTTGATTTGACTGATAATGAGACTTAAATCTTTTGAGGAGATATTGTTGCGAATTTGAAAGATAAAACAGGTTTATTTTTTTATATTAGCAGATCTTGTTGTTTATCACTCAAGTTTTCGATTTCTGTTCTCACTATAAAATTGTAAATCATGCTTTTTCTCTATGAGTAAAGGAAGAAAAAAAATACTCCTTATCTGCCGCAAAAATTTCTATGGATTCCAAAACTTGAGATTTTGAGAATAAATGCTTGCCCAATAAAGAACAAAGCTGTACAGTAGAGGTTCTGATATTGTTGTTCACAGCTTCTTGAAAGTCCATTAAAAGAGAGCGATGAGCAAAAAAATTCTAAAATATTTCAATTAGCCATCATGTAGCCCCCCCCCCCCCAAAAAAAAAAAAAAAAAATCCAGATCTTCTAACGATACTACCGCGGGCTATTAACGTAGGATTATTTGTCGTTGTTTACCTCTCTTGTATGTACAATATATGTATGTATGTGTTATATATATATGTATCTATATATATGTATATATATATGTCTATATATATATATATATATATATATATATAT
This sequence comes from Dolomedes plantarius, assembly GCA_907164885.2. NCBI lineage: Eukaryota > Metazoa > Arthropoda > Arachnida > Araneae > Dolomedidae > Dolomedes > Dolomedes plantarius. Next base: position 168,826,372 of record OU015495.1, on the reverse strand, counting down.
ATATGTATATATATATATGTCTATATATATATGTATATATATATATATATATATATATATATTATATATATATATATATATATATATATATATATATATATATATATATGTCAAAATTTTGACGCATTTTGGTACTTTTCTGTTTAACTGTTTACTGCTTGCCCAAGCGATACAGACTGGATTTGGCGCGCTACCAAAATTATAACTTGCGACGACGAACGGTTTTAGCGTCTGAAATTTTGCTTTCCGGAGGACCGTTATGAAGGAAATAATCCTATGCTAAAATGACCATAGCGCTCTCAACTAACCTCAACCTCCACCTCTAAAACATTTCACATAAAATAATAACAGATGTTTCGTGGTTTTCCAATAATTCCGAATATTGTTGTTGTTGTTCCTAATGTCCCCCCCCCCCGGCCGGAATGTATTCCAGACCAGGTCTCGGACTGAGTAGTGCGACTCCGGTTTATAATAGCACCACAAGAGTCGGAGTCCCACTTGGCTATGTACCACCACAATTTTGACCGAGCAACCCCAGGGTTGACATATGGGGGGATCGTATTCTCTCCCACCCACTGACCTCATAGAAGGATTTTCTGGTCTACGGATTTAACATGCCCATTTCCGACCTAAACACGAAGATTTTTAACGGCGCTTGTCGGGTTTCGGTCCGAGGACTTTCAGTACCGAAAGCCGACGCGATACCGATAGGCTACCCCGGGTCCTGATGCCGAATATTTATATATGCTAATGTCATCGAACATATACACTTTTGCTGTGAATGAACGTATAAAGTACTAATCCTCGTATACTAACTATCTTATGAATAACTTTTCGCGATTTTTGATTGTCATTGAGAAACATTTATCTAGACTTAAAAAAAAAAAAAATCTCGCTGGATTTTTCTTCCTTTTTGTATAATTTACGTTTGTTAAGGAGCTTTTTTTATGGGTAATTTAATATATTATCAATGAGGTACAACGAAATTGAATCAGTACGGAAAGGGATTTGTAAGAAATTATATGCCAAATATTAAACCTTCTAATGCAATTTTCTATGTAGAATAAACGCTACACACCTCTAAAAAAGAATTAATTAAACATCTATGTTATCTGTAGAATTATTTACTTAAAACGACTGCCATTGGCTTTGAGAAATTGCTACAATTAGGCCACAAATAAACACAATAGTTTTATAATAACAAGTTAAAAATTTGCCAACATTACTGACTAAAAACCAGCAGTGGAGATCACAAAAGCATTTCTCCTGTAGAAAGATATGCCGTTCTTAAAATTTTCGACTGCAAATGCTTCTATCAATATAAATTTAAACAGGGCAAAAATTTGTATGAGAATATTGTCGCAGAAAAATTCCATTAACCATGTAATGTTGAAAAATAATTTCAAAGATACCCATAAATGCACAAGCAACCAAATACCTCTAAATTTCTAGAGGTTTTATAATTAACTAGTAGGTAACCCGTCATTTTGACGTCATAATGGAATAAGTATATGAAAGTTAAAAAATATCCCGAATTATCTAAAATATTGCATTTAATCCACACCTTGTAAAAGCAAACCCTTTCATTATTTTTTATTTATTTAGTTTTTTATGCTATTGGAGTAGTAGACTGCCATCCAACCCGTCATTTTGACGTCATAATACTAAAAATGACGCCACAATGGAAAAAGTATATGAAAGTTTAAAAATATCCCGAATTATCTAACAATATTACATTTAATCCACACCTTGTAAAATCAAACCCTATCATTATTTTTTATTTAGTTAGTTTTTCATGCGATTGGAGTAGTAGACTGCCATCCATTTTTTTACAGTTCACTATGCGATTCATTCACATTCAAGTTTGTTTACTTTCAGAATTCAAAAGTAAACAGATTTTTAAAAACTGTTAAATATACAGCTAAAAACATCCAATTCTTTTTTAGTTCTGAATGTTTTATAGAAAAATAGGCTGAACAAACGTGATTTGATGGAGAAGATATTTGTTTTTAGGTAAGAAAAAATTCTGATCCACATCTGAAATTGAAATTAAGCCTAACCGGCGGTTTGTTTACTGAGGGCTTCAATCGAAAGATGAGTACAGCCCGGAAGTGTCATACAGAGACAACGGCTATTATATATAGGATTTAAAATCGTGGATTAGGCGTGTTCATTAGATTTTTTCTCGGCTTAGTGTAATAAGATTTATAAAGACTTTGCTAGATGCATAAAACGCATTTTTCTTTTCCAAACCAATTTCGTGTAAATAAATTAGAATCTTCAAAATTACTTTGAAGAGATCATTTCAAGGATCATAAAAAAACTCTTTATTTTCTTATGATCTATACCTACTTACTCCGTTATCAAAAAACTTCCACACAAATATATTCGTGTTTTGGATAAATGCTATGACCGATCTGAAAATGTTGCTCCCTTAAACCATAAATCGATAAAGTGGAATTGAGAAAGGAAACAATTTATCAAGCATTCTAGAGATGACTTCACTCCATGAATTCTTAAACATTATCTCCTGTAAATAACTGTTGGTGCCATTTGCGCACAAACACTAGAGAGGATCTTAACCCCAAAAAAGAAAGAAATCATGCCACATATTTGCTCTAGAACAAAATGGTTCGAGAAAACAATATTTCAAAATTTTCGCTTCAAAGTTCTGTGACATGAAAGATCGTATTACACGTCGTTAAGGATATTGCGAGATAGTGCATCGTGTATGACGTTAGAAGGATATTAATGGAAGGACAGACGATTTTTGCATTTCTCTTTGTTAGGGAAAGTTATTCATAAGAAATGAGATGCTTGAGTTGTATCTGCCGTAAGAAATTATTCGTAATTTTGCTTACTAAGAAATCATTTGCGAATTCTTTACCTCCTTTCACATTCGGTATTTCCCCAATGCTATCGGTGTAGTTCACACAACACTCTCGATAAAAACAATCACGTACTACGTTCGTGTTCGGTGGATTTTGATATCTGATATCGATATTTTTATGAAATTTGCAATTATCTTTCCAATAATATTCTTTGTTTTGCCACTGAATAACATCAGATTCTTTCTTTCTTCTTTTTTACTTTCTAGGTTCTTTTTCATTTACACAGTCTCGTAAGTTCTTATTATATATATATATATATATATATATATATATATATATATATATATATATATACAGTGGAATCTCGATCGATCGTTTTCGGATCCATCGTTTTTCCGTATGTGTCGTACATTTTATCCAGTCCCAACGATCATATTGCTTTGTTATGTTTCCGCATCTATCGTTTTCCCGCATTTATCGTTCATTTCAATCGGTCCCTTGAAAAACGATAGATCGAGATTCCACTGTATATATATAATCTTTTAAAAAATAAAAAATAAAAAAACGACGCACCAAGAAGGAGTTATCCGAATGGGACGAAAAGATGCTTAATTATCTTGCTGAATTGTGTTGTTATTGTTGTTGTTGCTTATCCCCCTTGACCGACAGTAACATCATATCAAGTCCTGAAGGCTATGGGTGATGAAGGTGCGGCTCCTGTTTTGAATTAGCACCACAAGGGTCGGAGTCCGACTTCGCTAAATGACCGGTCCCGTAATTTTTAACCGATACAAGTGACGAGACCGGAACACTTGACCCCGCATCTCTAGAGGTAAATTTAAGAAATTGGAGGACATTGTAGCTACGCCCTATTTTACGTGCCCCGGCCACCATTAGTGAACACGGCGGTAAAATTGCAGCACCGAGCATCGAACCAGGGACGTTCAGATCACTGGCCCGCTGCTCTTGCCAACTGGGCTACCGTGCCCTCTTGCTGAACTGTAAGCCCAGGATAGTGTGATATGAAGGTCAACACAACGGGGCTTAGAATATCGTCGACGTACCGCTGTGCTGTAAGAGTGCCGCAGATGACTAAGAGGCCTGCCATGAAAGGATGACTAAGAGGTCTTGCTATGAAATGAAATGGCACCCCAGACAATCATTCCCGGTTGTTGGCCCGTTTGGCAGAAGATAGTCAGGTTGGAATCCCACCGCTGTCCGGGGCGTATGCAGACACGTATTCGCCGGTCATCAGGGCTCAATTCGAAGCAGGACTCATCACTGAAGACCATTCTACTCCAATCAGTGACATTCCAGGTCGAATGTGCCCGACACCATTGCAAACGGGCTTGTCGGTGTACAGAGATCAATGGTAGTCAGCGCAAGGGGCACCGTGGGCTCAGCCCCCGTATGCATATCAATTTGTGTCCAATTCGCATTCCCCTTTTAGGTGCGTCGTTCTTTTTATATAAGAGTGTGTGTATGTATGTATATATATATATATATATATATATATATATATATATATATATATATATATACAAATATATATAAATGAGTAAATAATTGTATATAAATGAGTGTGTATATGTATATACATATAATGCATATACAAAAACGTAACTTTGGTTTTATTTCTTCATCTTCCTTGATGGTACATTTAACTTTTTCGTGTATTTTCGGTTATAAAACGGGAAAAAAAAGGTTCAAAACCATTTTTAAACTGTAACATGTCTTTCTTATTCATAAATAGTATGAACAGTTCATTTTCAGAAAAATTTAAAAACAAACCAAAACTTCTGAGCTGTAAGCATATGAGCATGACAAACTTGACGCAAAATTTTTTACGACAGAAGAAAGAAAAAATATACTAAGACGTGACCCACGCTTACAATACGCTAAACAGATCTAAATTTAAATCGAGAGACCTCTGCTTAGAAACTTTTCAGGCTCAGTTTAGATTGTATGCTTTGGCAAGAAGTTTTATTGGGCTGTCACTAGACAGAGAAGAAATACGATGATGGAAGGGATAAGACACTTTAAGTAGAGGTTACGAACCCCCCATATTTCTTTCCTGGGAGTGCTTGGTCTTATTTGTGGTGGCGGCATATTCACCGGCACGGATTCAAGCCCGGATGTCTTCAGCTGCTATACCGGACCCTTTCTGGTGCTTTGGAATCATTGGATAAGAAACTGTAAATGATTGATTCAAATGTGCTAACACAAAAAAGTTCACTTTTCGAGCGACATATATTTACACATTTTCTCACCACTCGTTCTCACCGCTTTACGTATTTTCTTTTCCCTCATTCAGTGGTTCCTCGAAATTCAAAATACGCATAAATGCTAATTACCAATAAAGAGCTCTAGCATACGTCACTCGTGACATTTTATGTGAAAGTAGACTTGAACTGATACGATGGCGGTGATTTGTCAGTAACTTTATCGTTGGTTTCGGCTTTGCGAAAACAGAAACGGTATTTCCCATTTTCTGGCATTATACAGCATTTCGAATGTACAGTACCCAAGACACTGTAACGTCCCCAGATCTCCATTTTTTTTTTTTTTTTTGAGCTGTTAACTTTCAATGCATGTAATGCAACAGACACGGTCCGACATAGCAATTGAGGTCTTATGGGGTTAATTCCCTGCCGACAAGGGACTTCCTGCCAACAGATTAAATGTGCCCATGTCCGGATCAGAAGCGAGAACATTCAGTGCCACGTGTCGACACTCGAACCAAGCACCCTCAACCGAAACCCGACTCACTAACCAATAGCTGCCTCTGGCCCCTTATACACAGTTACACGCAGTTTTATAATCCGGGCCTAAAATTGGGTGGGAAGGGGGGGGCAGGATGAATGGAAACCATTGAAGGGGGTCGAGACTCAAAAAAGGTTGAGAAATACTGATTTAGAAGCTCTGGTCATCAATGTGGGACATGAGGAAAACCACGAAAAGAAACAATAAAGAAAAGCATATAGAACTTATCAGACATTAAAAAGTTTACTATACTTTAACCTTTTCCTTACGGGGTGGGATAGGTTGTATCCCAAGAATATGGGCCCAAGAGTGAATGAATATATATATATATATATATATATATATAGGTAGAGAGAGAGAGAGAGAGAGAATGCAGAACTGAACTTTTAACTATGAACTGCAAACTTTAGTAATGTATTTTGTAAACGCATATTATGTCTGGCGCAAGAGGGCGCCGCTACCATAAACAATGTCGCGACCCCTCTACTCTGCTTGGGGAGAAGATGAAGACTCCCGCCTTGGATTCCGTCGTAGACGGACTACGTTTTTTTCAATTCTAAATGTAAATGAACTTTTATTGTTATTTGTTCTTTGCGATGGTTGCTAATTAGTTTTTGCTGTGGATTTTTTTACTCCAACCCCGCGCCCGACATATATATACAGTAACCACCGCTTATAGTGATCAGTGGTTATAAGAATCAACCGTTTATAAGAATCAATATCGCAAAAACAAAAACAAATGTATTATTTCCATGTTAAAATTTTCGCTTTAAAGAATCAATCCACCAGTTTTAAGAATCAGTTTATACTTTTCGCTTTCCTTTCATTTTCCAAAAAAGCCACTTAAACATTCAAAGGGCACGAAGTTCTTTCTTTATTTTTTTTAAAAGAAAGAGTGATAAGATGGGATGGAATACAGTCGTAAAATGCATCCCTTTCTTTGTTAGGCATAACATAATAGTTTCTCCTTAAACGCTTTAGCACAACACTGTCCTGTTAGCTTGACCCAGGGGCATCTCTACCCGTCCGGGTCCGATTTCACTTTTCTCCACTGACAAACAAAGGCAGGGACTCTTTTTTTTTCTCACCTCCCACATCCTGGTTGCGGCTTCCTGGACCCTGAAACACATAAATCTTCGAAATGTTCACTATCACTTAGGCAAACGTGACATTAGTAGATTCAGCACGTTATCAAACCGTGAAACGTAAGCTAGAAGGTGAATCTTCGTCTGAGACTATTGGTATTGAAAGAGGTATGAACATACTCCTGAAAACTTCATTACGTCAAACTACCATAGAAAACTTTTTCTTGCACCCTTCCTGTAGTTGAAATGTTAAACCGTTAAGCAGTAGGTTATAACAAATATTGGATTTTTTTCTTCTATTAATATAATCATGTGTATCTACTTATAGGTTAACAAATTAAGTTGTATTTTTAAAATTATAAACAATAATTTTAATAAAAGATAATTAACGTAAATTAAAGAGTATTTTATGGTAAATTATCTAATATATGTATATATAGATGTGTGTGTACCTGACCAGAAACCTAAATTTCGGCTATAAGAATCAACCGCTTATAAGAATCAAAAACAGTAATAACAAACGTGATTCTTATAAGCGGAAATCACTGTATATATAAACCCTTAATGGCCGTTCTTACAAAGGGGATATGAAATTTCCCGTTCTAAAGAGGGAATCAGAAAAATGGGCACCGTAAACTAAAGGTTAACTAAGACGAGTCATTGGTGTACATCTAAGTCACTTACGCTCCTGTGCTGCCGAATAACGAATCCTTGGTCTAAGAAAAATGGCAAATTGATGTATTTCTATGTTTTATTTCATGGAAACGCGGAAAACCTTAAAATAATTCAGGACGGCAACAAGTATAAAAGGTCAAAATCAAATCTTCTATTTTTTTTCCATTTTAGTGAAAACATTTCGTAAGTCCACTTAGTATTGTATTCAGCTCATAACCAAAATCAGTTGTCATAGATACCAAATAAACCGAAGTGACTTACGTTCGCATCTAAAATTATTTCCTTAAAAAAAGTTAATGTTTGAATGAAATACAAAAGAATGTGTTTTTGAAGGAAAGAAAAAGTTCGGTAAAAGCACGTGAAGAGAAAAACTAATAGCGAGAAATCGGGAGGTAAGATCAACTTTCTTATCGACCGTAGCTGGACCATAGCTGGAGCGAGGGTCATCACGTATTTAGGAAACGGAGCCAGATCGGTAATGATTAAATTGATTTTGAACTAGCGAATAAGTTTTTGGGACAGTCTAATATATTTTGCTCGTTATATGCTCTAGCTATAATTTTGTAAAAAAGAATTATTAAACATGTTAGAAAACATGACTATTAACGTTTGATTTTAAGGCACAAAAATTAATTTGAACCTTTTGAGATAACAGAATCCCCATAAATATCTGTCCTCCATGACTTTTCATATGCGACTTTTCATATGCTAAAAAAAAAAACCTTATTTTTGGATACTACACATTTTAAATTTTTAGAATCCTTGTGATTTCATTATTTTTAATATTTTTTAGCCTATCAATTTTTGTGATTTTACTGAATATCATCTTACATTCTTTTTCCAAATCAAATAATCAATGATTGCAATCAATATTTCTGCGAATCAGATTGCAGAAAACGTAAAAATCAAAGTCTTTTAAAGAAAGTTATTCTTCTTTCTAGATGGTTCCTTGTTTATATTTTCCAAGAAAATATTGCAAAAAAATTACCATACATCGAATGCAAAGTTCACAAGTTAAAGTGCACGCTGTCATTTAAATCCGTTTGTTTGGAAACAAAATATTTGAAAACACGTCGCATTACTGACCGTGTCAGGAGCTAAGGATATTGAGCGTTATCAATTAATTAAACTTTGGACCGCTTTTTCGTTAAATCTAATGTAAGCTGTTAAGAAAGCGTCGCCATATCAGTCTAGAGAAAAAAAATGTATTTATATCACAGAAAGTTAAGATTTAATGCATGAGGTTAAATTATAAGGAAGATCTGAAGGAATAATGGCATAGATTAGTGATATACAAAGAAACACATCTGTTGGGTAAAGCGGAAAGCCTGGGTGCGGTCTCTGGACCAGCCTCGTGATTTTAATGGTGAAAGATTTAACGACTATTCGGCTGGACCAGGGTTCAAACTCGTGTTTCAAAAAAGGGAGATACCAACTAAACCATCCCGGTGATAAAGAGGAAACTCACATTTTTAGAATATCATTCTGCACATTTCTTTGAGGTTAACGGCTCAGAAGTAGTCTCTTATATTAGTTGGTTGGTTGGTTGTTAGCACTACGGTTTTTTTTTTTTTTTTTGCTATACGAGGGATAATTAGATCGCGAACTACTGCTTAAGGCCCATTCCCAACGACTACAAACATCCCTGTCAATAATGGGACACGAACCCACAGACTGACATTGGCCGACATTTGGCACCTCCTAGCCCTAATGGCTAGGAGGTGCCAAATGTCGGCTCCTAGCCATTCGGGCATTACTAGGCTAGGCGGTCTCTTATATATATATATATATATATATATATATATATATATATATATATATATATATATATATATATATATATATATATATATATATAGTGCCATTCAGTTAACTTGCTTTTAAATCAGACTTAGGCATTAATACCAAGAGTAGTATTTAAGTACATTTATTAATTCTTAGTTAAGCATAAATATGTACAATTTAACAAAATTCCAAGATGGAACACAGATTACTTCCAACCGGTTACTTCGTACTTTTTTAGGCTATATTTACTCTAACGCAGATATTGGAACAACTTATCATCGCCATAGAAACTGTTTCACTCATTGCTAGGAAACCTGTTGCTATGTTTAACTGTTGCCATGAGGAAAACATCGATTGAGAAATCTTAGGTTATCACCTAAAAATGTTTTATATATATTTACATAATGTTTTATATATATATATATATATATATATATATATTTACGTTACCGAAATATTCATCTGCAAGAATTCATTGAACACCCCTTGTAATGTTCCTTTATAAAATACTCCTACTTTCAGGTATCACTGTAACTGCCGCTTGGGATTCAAACTCGCATCTCCAAGCTTTGAAGCCGGTATTCAGTATGCTGAATTATCCTGGCAAGACTTTTTTTATGCACCATTCCTCTCAAAGAAGGTGCGTGACTAATTCGTTGACTTTATGTTTATTACAGAAATAATTGATGAGTGCATGATTATTATTTTCCGTAATATAATGATGTGCATCACAAGCGTAATAAATATTGCATAAAAATATGTTACATTTATTCACTCGTTATATTAATTCCTCTCGTCACATTAGTCCCACTCATTATACACTCATGGACAAAAAAATTAGCGCACCAAGAAATAATTGCGGGATCGTAACGAAACTTGCAATGAAGGTACATGTCGTGGAGATATGCAAATGATTAGAAATGCAGCGTGATTGCGCATTACGTATAGCCGGTAGAGGGCGTTGAACATCGTACTCTGTGGAGTATAAAACAGGTAACCAAAGCTTGTTTGAGTGTGCTGAATCATTTACAAAGGAAGAGCTGAGATAGACATGCCATTACGCCGTGTTCGAAGACAATATAAGCAGTTGTCGCAGTTTGAGAGGGGGAGAATCGTCGGGATGATGGAAGCTGGGTGATCAGCTAGGCGAGTAGCTCGTCAATTAGGCCGCTCTGATTGTGTTGTGAGGAGGTGTTGGGACCAGTGGACCCGAGAAATGTCATGTACACGAAGACCAGGCTCAGGACGCCCTCGACAGACCAGTCGTCGAGAAGACCGCCACATCGTAAGAAATGCACGCTTACAGCCAACTGCTTCATCGGCCGCCATCCAGGCACAGGTAGCACCTTCACTAGGGGCCTCTGTGTCTTCTCGAACCATACGAAGGCGCCTGGCTGAAGGACAGTTGGTATCGCGGCGCCCATTACGTGTGCTGCCTTTGACGCCCACCCATCGACGCCTCCGTTTGGAGTTTTGCTGCGCACGAGGAAACTGGACTGCAGCGGAATGGAACCAGGTCGTCTTTAGCGACGAATCCAGATTCAATGTCGGCAGTGATGACAATCGTGTTCGTGTGTGGAGAGCCCGTGGTGAACGCTTCAATCCTGCCTTTGCTGTACAGCGACACATCGTTCCTACAGCTGGTGTGATGGTATGGGGTGCCATTGCCTACAATACACGGCCACCCCTAGTAATGTTCCGTGGCACCATGACAGCCCAGCGGTATGTTCATGAAATCCTGCAACCACATGTGTTGCCACTCATGCAACGGCTCCCAGGAGCCATTTTTCAACAAGACAATGCTCGGCCTCATACGGCAAGGGTGTCACAAGACTGTCTCCGCACTGTTACTACCCTTCCTTGGCCTGCCCGATCCCCAGATTTGTCTCCAATCGAGCATATCTGGGATCATTTGGGACGACGAGTTGGGCATCCCACGAGTTTGAACGAACTAGAGGCAAGGCTACAGCAAATATGGAACGAAATGTCTCAAGACATCATACAGAACTTGTATGACTCAATGCCCGATCGTATCGCATCGTGCATTCGCGCTAGAGGGTGTCCAACGGAGTATTAACTCCTCCGTTCTTTTGCCTTTTTCTCTGAAATAAATTATCCTTTTTCTTTGATTTTCTTATCATTTACTTATATCAAAGTAGTCATTAGGTATGTAAAATTTCGTTTCATTTTGACGACTCCTTCTTGGTGCGCTAATTTTTTTGTCCATGAGTGTATTTATTCCCCTCCTTATATTAATTCCACTCGCGATATTTATTCATTTCTTTTGACATGCATGCCCAACTTCTTGTGAATATATTGATGTGTTAACAGGTAGCAAGGCAGTGCATCGATCTTTTCTGTGGGCGCCCCCACAACATAAATATAATTTTGATTTCGGTATCACAGTGCATCTTCTTTGCCACCAGAATTAAGACTATCACAGTCCATCTTCTTTGCCACCAGAATTAAGACTTTTTTTTTAAAGGGAAAACATGCCCGAGAGCAGTGGTCGCCAAACTTTGAAGGCACTGAGCAACCGTACAGTTCGTAAATCTTACTATGAGCTACCAAAAGAAACCAGGACAAGAATATTTTTTTTTCTTAATCACACATTTATTTATTACCTATGAACATACATTTCTAGTAAATATTACATCCAATTGATTGGTTTGGTTTGATTTGGAGAGCTACGGTCAACTTTTTGGTACAAGAGGGTCAATTAGACCGGGACCTACAGTTTAAAGCCGATTCCGAACGGCTACAAACATCCATGCCAACAGTGGGACTCGAACCCATAGGATCTGAACCGAATGCCAGCGCCCTAGCCATTCGGCCACCCCCTGGCCCCCCCACACATCCCACATCCAATTGAATAAAATTGTTTATAATGTAAAGAACTTAATAAGTGTAAGAAAAAAAACTTTTTCATTTGATTAATTAAGTTTAATGAGAAGGATGGCATTCTCTTTTGTCATCAACAATTTTTTCCACATTTGCAAATGCCTGATATACACACGAAAATAATAAATCCATAACCTTTGTCTAATGTACGCAAGAAACACAGAACAGGCATAACCTGACTCTCGCTGAAACAACTATAACACTGAATGACATTTGCGCGGGAAGTTCAGTTGCTTTCGTAAGTCATCGGCCCGAACTGAATAGTGCAACTTCAGGTTAGCCAACCTGAGCGTGGCCGCGATCTACCTAAATTTTCCCTTGCGAGCTACTAGTAGCTCGCGATCGACGGTTTGACGATCTCTACCCTAGAGTTTCACCTTTCATTTTTCCAACCTCGAGGGAGAACGTTTCAACGGGTAAAGCTTGTATAACTACCCTCTTTCACGACCGAGGATCGAACACAAGTCTCCTTAAAGCCGATCTTTTGCTACTGAACTAATCAGGGATGTGAGAAAGTTTCATTTTTTAGTTCCATTTCTCGTAGTTTTTCTTTTCTTTCTCTCTCTCCAGGACCACGACACTTAATACTGGCATGTGTATGTGTATTTATTTATTTATAATTTATATGGTGGAAGTTTCTGAGATTTTTTCCGCCATAAAATATTTTTCATGTGTGTTGCCAAAAGTTCCATCATTGTTCCCTCCTACGGCTGAATGTAACTCTCATCTATTAAGGCGATCACACACAACTGCCCTGCACAGTATTCAGGGGGAAATCGAGTGATTTACGGGCAGCGCTCTGCAGCGAGCCCTCTCCAATGGTGCATATGCATTCATGCAGAGTTCTCTGCATGGAGACCCCCCACTCCTGTCATCACATTAGTCACGGTAACCCAACACGCCGTGTCCCCCACCCCCATTGACATCATTTGACCCCCGGGACCCCGGGATCTTTGATGCTCTGTAGCAGGACCGAAAGAGGAGACGATCCACGCATATACAGAGTACGCAGTGAACATAAATCACTGGTTTCCCCAAGGCAGAGCAGAGCAGAGTACATGAATGCAAACGTAGCACAAGAAGATTTTTTGTACAGATGATCAAAGGGAAACGAGGGACCTTGGGGGCGGGGGTTGGGGGGGTTCGATTCGTCACGGTCCTGGAGCGTGACGAATCGAACCCAAATGTGTCAACAAGTGTCGGGGGGGGGGGTACGTACTTCAGATGTGTGTGACTGCAGCATATGACTGGGGTTTAAACTTGAGTCTCTCCCTCGAAACTGCTCTCCTATCAGAGCTATACAATGCACCAGACAGGGGCTCGACATAGCAGCTCAGGCCATCCAGCGTTGAATCCCTGTCAATGAATATGCTGCCATCATAATTTAGACCGAGCACCCTCAGGGGCGACAACTGATGCTGCGTTTGCATTCGTGCACTCTGCTCTGCTGTGCCTTGGGGAATCCAGTGATTGATGTTCACTCCGTACTCTGTACTAGTATATGCGTGGATCACCTTCCCTCGCGGTCCGGATGCAGAGTATCAAAGGATCCGGGGTCCCGGGGTCAAATGGTGACAGTGGGGTCGGGGGACACTAGATCAAGAAACACGAGGGACCTTGGGGGCTTACCGTGACTAATATGACTAATGTTACCGTGACTAATGTGATGACAGGAGTCGGGGGTCTGCATGCAGAGAACTCTGCACCAATGTATATGCACCATCAGAGGTTTCTACCGTCCTCCCACTCCAACAGACCCCCCCTCCCTCCCCGTAAGGACTTTCCGACTTCCCCGTAATGCTATAGATTCAACTTGCTCCAACCCGGGATAGACACTAAAGTATGAGCATATTCAGTACCAAATCCCGACATTTCATACCAAATCCTCATTTTTCGAACGCCTTTTTTTTTTCCTTTTGCCATCCGGGAACACTTTCAGAGCACACCCTTATTTTTACCCAAGTGGAGGACCAAAATCATTCAGAAATCTGTTTGTGTTTCTTGGGGAAACAATTCTGTTCACAGATGGCAAAAAGTTATAAATCACTTTTCTTAAAAAATTGAGTTTTTCACATTCCGCATTCTCGTTCGCCGATATTTTCTATTTACTATAACTACTGTAAGTAATAACCAACTATTTTTCTGAATCATTGGTACCACGTTTGTTCAGGTAAAACAAATTACTGATTTTTCATGACATCTTGAATCTTAGAATTGATGTCACGTAAATTTCTTATAAAATTTTGCCATATGAGCACAGAATTGCTAATTTATATGTAAGGTATACATAAGATTCGATTCACAAGAATCGAACTTTTGAGTGAATAAATTAAAGAAGCTGCTTGAGATATGCCAATTTCGGCATACGCGCTTGGTATAAATGCCATGCAGCTTGATTAATAAAAGAGTTTGTTAAGGTTCATAGATAAGCGAGTTAAGGGAGCTACGAGGTAAGCAGCTCCAGGTGTTAGCCGGCGCTAGTGCTTAGGGGGCCCAAAGTTTACATGGCAGAACTGCTGGTTTGACTCTCTAGGTTGTGAGTATTGCAAAGTGTAGTTTTATTGAATGCTAATATATATTCCGTACAAGTAGTACGTATGCTTATTGCTTTAAAAGCAAATTCTATATGTGCAACGAATTCAATAAACATTGTTTCATGTATAAACTGTGTTTGTATCAAATTCATTTAGAGTGCCACTTTAAATTATATACACCCAAGTCTGGGTAGAAGTGAGCTATTCTCTATATATATCAATTACGGAGTTTAATGAATTAACGAGTAAAAGATTTTAAGTTGAACTTTTTAACGTATACGATTAACTTTTAAGAGGCGTCGGACCTTTACACATTTATATCACATTTGATCTTAATTTTATTCATTTTTTTCAACAGTCGAGAGACATTGTAAACTTCCTCTCAAGTACATACACACAAACCGTGCGTTTCATTGAGGAAATCGAAGTTCAAGCGTCTTTATCGAGAGTCTAAAAATAGTAACCATCTCGCAACTTATTACTCAATACCACTCAAAGTATCAGACGAAGTTACTAAAATTAGATCATGTTGAATTTATCTGTCAAACGAAGCGTCTTCAGATAACGTAACAGTTTACTCTGGCCTCCAGCGTTACGACGTTTTCACGCCCTGTTTAGATTAGAAATTCCGCCTGTGTCGTAAACATTTATTAAACTTGTGGAACTTGTAATTTTTCCCACGTAGAATTACAAAACGCGGATCATTGCGAAAGAATCATTGTTGGGAAAGCTGGACGTAATCTTAAGGCTGTCGTGTACTAACCCTATTGGATAAGCTCACCTCAATGTCTACCTGGTGAAATCGGTATGAAATAGAAAGTTCAGCTGGGAACAAATTTTTCCATCCAAAACAAGAACTCATCTACCCTGCAAACTTAATAAGAAATTTAATTTCCGCTCTATCTTGGATAATCCTTGGAGATATTAAACATGATACGCTAGGAACCCATCAGAGATCTTTCCAATCCTATACTTTCAAAATAAAATTTCATTTCATTGAGGAGACCATGCTATACTTTATTTTACTCTATCTGATTACTTCATTCAATATTAATTTATTTTTAAGTCTGCTATGTGCTAACTCTATTGGATTCGCTCACCTCAATGTCAACCCATGGAAAAAATTTGTCTACTATTTACAGCTACAAAAATGCTGATAATGCAATGAAAATGGTATTTTCTGAGAGCCCGAACTTTTTTTGCACCTTGCAACAGGATTCATTCTATAAATTTCGTCCTCCAAAGGAATTTGGGAACGTTTAAAACACACTATATTAGATTTTTCCCCTCGAATATTTTAAATTTTAAAATATTATTCGCATTTTTTTTTTTTCAAAAGCGAAAAATGCCCCAAAGTGTAAAATTTCTTTATCCATTACGGAGTAATTTTTTTTTTAAATCTTTCAACTCAAGTCAGCAATCCTTGGACAAATTTTCTCCATAGGTTAACATTGAGGTGAGCGAATCCAATAGGGTTAGTACACAGCAGCCTTAATAACAAGTTTTTAGGACTGGAAAGTAAATAAGGAGCTCAGAATACTCCCAGGAAATTTTCATTCCCATCAATAAAACATCAAGAATAAGTCCTAAATAACAAACACACATAGTACCTTCATTCATGATCAAATTCAAACTGAAATATTGCAAATTGTTTTTTAATAAGAATTGAGAAAAAAATTAAATACCTCGAATTCAGCACTGCCATAATTAAAATAATTCCGTGAATATTTTTCGTGAAATAATAATTTCATATCACACATGCAGAAAGTAGGAAAAGTTGCTCATTACATGGATGCAATAAATTTGAAACCTCCAGATCCGGAGAGGCATTGTAACCGCATCGAAGAAGGTTTTTAATGGTTTTCCGAACTCTTAAATAATTCCGAGTAAGTGAATTGCAAATTAATCAAGCACTTAAATTTGAAAGGGGGGAAAGTCTAACTGAAAGTAAAAATGAAAATATGACCGTGAAACCTCATCCTAAGACTGTTCGAACGCAGCTAAATATCAAGAAAGTGAAGTCTCTGATCCTAAAAGAAAATCCGCCGACTCAAAGATCCATTGCATCGAAACTAGGAATGTCTTCTGCCACTGTAAGTAAAATCATTCACAAAGATTTCAAGTTAAAAAAGATGTTTAAACTTAAAGTTCATCTGCTTTTGCCAAAGCATATTGCTGAAAGAAATACAAATTATTGAAAATTATATGAAAAACACCTAGCTGCTGAAGAAGAGAAATTTGTGTGTAACACTCGAGGAGGCATGGGTTTATTTAAGTGACTGAAATAAAAAAAAATTAATTAATTAATATTAATTTTCTATTGCTCAACTGACGGGAATGACCGTACGAAATGGCTTCGTCAGTATACAGAAAAGTTCCCAAAGGGATTTATGATAGTTGCAGAATTTTGTTACAACGGCAAATTAAAATTCAAAAATGTCTCAAGTAAATCCAAGATTAATTCACTCTACTATCGGCAGAATATTTTAGAACCAATTATTGAAGAAGAAATTCTAGCCTTATATGGAAAGGACATTGATAAAGTTGAGCTTCGTATGGAACACTTCCTCTAGCCACACGTCCAAATCAACTGCCCCTTTTTTAGCAAAGAAAGAATCCGAAACAGGAATAAAGTTATCCCATTTAATGAAATACCTGTAAAATCCCCTGACGCTTCCCCAATAGAATTTTGCGCTTTCGGTTTATTAAAACGAGCCTTAGGAAAACGGCATCCAAGAATACTGAACGGACTTTGGAAAACGGTCCAAGAGGAATGGAGTAAAATTGGCATGACAGTACTAAGAAAAAGTTTACTTCCATGAAAAATTCGAGCTAGAACTATTGTCAAGAACCATAGCTATCAGATAGAAGCAAATCGCCGCAAAAAATACGGCATGTATACATGGAACTTAACTATCAAACTTAACTATTTTCCATAAAGTGCGAACGTTCTTGGGTATACATGAAGAGAAATATTTTTTGAAGAATTGACCATCATTGCCGAAATGGTTGTGATTGAAAAAAAAAAAACTTTTGAAGGAAACCTTTGCTTTCTGACAAAGAAATTTTATGACACATAAAAAAAGTTTTAAGCAAAAATTATTTAGTTTATGCTTTCAATTCTTAGCCCACTTAGCTCAAACTAATGCTTCTAATGCACCAGACAGGGCCCGACATAGCAACTAAAGCACTCTGGAGTTAAATCCCTGCTGATGAATATGCTGCCACGACAATTTATACCGAGTGCCTCTAGGGGCGACATTTAGGGGTGGAAGGGCTCGTACTCTCCACCCAACCCTACAAACTCCCACAGAAGGATTCCCTACAGATTTAAATTCCCCATACCCCACTTAGACACGAAAGCATTCAGTGGCCCTTGTCGGGACTCGCACCGCGACCCCTCAGTACCCAACCTGGGTTCCACGAATTCGAAAATCATGTGTCCCATCGCGTTCCATTCCAACCACAGAGAAACACTGGTAATAAAAACCCATGTGGATGTTAGTATTCTTATTTTAGCCCTGCCAGCACCATTCCATGAACTTCTCTATCATTTACCATTCATCACTATTCAATTGGGAAGAAATTTGAAAACTTGCAAAATAACTTTTAAAAATGGAAAGGATTGAACGGCCTCCTCTTAAAAGTCAAAAAGCGTGAGAATTTTTGTATCCCTGTCCCGCATGGTTGTTATGAACAGACAACTCCCCCCCCCCCCCCCACACACACACCCAACTTTCCTTTGTCATTAAAATCCTCACACATTCCTTGCATTTTCGAGTTTCAGTGCCATCAACTGAGAAAAAAAAAAGTCCCCCTCCGTTTTGTACTCGGGATATATTCCGCTAGCTACATCCACACTATACATAAATAGTTCGATGGTGAGAAAGGAATGCCAGATTTTTTTTTTCCACTCCGAGTAGCAAGCTCGATAATTTATCGTTTTAAATTCAAAATATGTGTGTCCTTTTTTTTATTCGAATCAAAAATAGATTGACTGGAAAATTTTGCCACAAGTATCACAGCATTTTGCTGCAATATCCTATGGGCCTGTTCACATAGGAGTCCGTTGCGTTGCGTTAAGGAAAAGATGACGTTGAGACGAAAATAAACCAATCATAGACCTCCAAACGATTAGCAATGAAATTTTTAACGCCTATGACTGGTTTATTTTCGTCTCAACGTCCTCTTTTCCTTAACGCTACGCAACGGACTCCTGTGTGAACAGGCCCTTTTACTAAATAAAAATCGAATTTAGATGTGGTAATGCTAGCGTATGAATAGCAATTATATGGAAAGTTTATACTACAGAAATACTCGTAGGCTAGTTTTTTTTTAAATTATTATGAGTGGATCAAATGAGAAAAATTAAACCCTCAGCTATGTCATCTTCATTAAAAACGTAAACTCATACATTTTTGATTCTTCCTTTAACAAAAATCACGCATTTTGAAAAACGAGTTTCAAAAATAAGTTATAAATAGAAACGACAAGAAAATCGATTGAGTACTGTCAAGCCTCATAGGAGACAGGGGGGGCAGCTGTGTGTGTGTGTGTACGTACAGTTGTGGAAATTGATTTATAAAAACAAGGTTTTTAAACAAAAACTTCTTTAATATTAATTAAAAATGAATGAAATTTCATATATTATACATGCTATGTATAACAAATGATTTACAAAGATTAGATTTTCGTAACATACAAACATGGAAATTAATTTATGAAATATCACATTTCATTGGCTATTCTGAAGTAATTTGACAAAAATTTACATGAAGCAAAGTAACGCGACATGCGCAGTAGACGTAAATAGCGTTATATATTGGAAGCAATACGTTTCAGTCAAACTTTTCACGATGGGTAAACGGAAGGTGTTGTCTGAGGACGAAAGAGCCAAAATCGATGCATATCTAGAATGTGGAAAATTTGTTCCAGAAATTAGTAAATTAATTAAAAGATCAGTTGGTGGGATATATAACTATAGAAAAGATTAAGGCAAAATTTTAACAAAAGAGGTAATCCACGTTTAACTAAAGCCGGCCACTCACGTAGACTTCCGTCATCTGGGACGGCGGGAATTTTCACGCCTCGGATACCTGGCATCAGCCACTGACGGGGACTCTCGGTGTCTGAGGCGCCGGATATTTTCCGTCTCGTCCACCTGCCTTCGCACATTCGTGATGCCCGATTTAGCTCAGTTCGATGTTATTTTAATAACATCGGCACAGTGAGTTGGCAAAACTTCATGATTTAATACAATTTTATAAAATTATACCATTTTCTTTGCTTTTTCTTTTTATTAATTAATACATTTAATAAACTAAAAAATAAAGATGTTTACTCAATAATAATAATTGTCGTATTGCATCAGTTATTTATTCCACGTGGCTCTTCATTATTCAATTATATATCTAAATTGTTATTTATATTTAATTTTGAAGAATGGAATGTAAGAAATCTTTAAAAAAAATGAAGTCGATACTACAATTAGAACCGATTTTATGGCCAAATGTATAAAGCTAATAGTACAGTGATTTTTAGAAAATTAAACTTTAAATGGCTTTTTCTGAAAACTTATTTTTCAAACTTGTGCGCACTATTTCTTCAAAACTAATGGTCACAAATTGCTAAAATTTTGTATACAAGATATCTAGTATGTTTATATAATTTCCACCTAAATTTACGTAAGTACATAATATTAAATTTTACAGCATTTTTTTTAAAAAACATTTTATGATATTTCTTGTACATTACGATGCTTTTAAATATATATTTATGTGAATAATATATATTTAAAATATATATTATAAATATATATTTATGTGAATGTTTTAAAAATATATTTATGTGAAATAGGGTAGTTATTTTAGGTGTAGATTAAAATATTACCTACGGATAGAATACATACAAATAATTTAATATATATATCTCATATTTTAAAAAAAAATCTGCACGCAGTATATTCATTATTCGTAAAACATTAACTTTTGTTTTATATAAAATAATTTCTAATAATCTCCCAATAGTTCTGCTTTTGTTTTCTATTAGATAAAGCTTTGTACATTTCACTCTAAAAAATTGGTTTAAATTAATTACAAATTAACTGTTTGACAACACATTAAGCTTGGTAGTAAAAGCAGTGCATTTTTGTGAGAGCAAAGGTGGTCTCCCCGCTTTTAAACAAATAATATTACAAAAATTACAAAAAAATTAAATATTTAGAAAAATTTGAAATAAATGACATTTTGTAATAAGTTTAATTTTGTTTATTTACTTATTTATTTGAAAAATTGTTTATTCATAAAAGTGCCTGACTAACCATGATAAAAAACTGTATTAAAAATAATTATTGGAAATATTGCGTTTTCTGTGACATTAGTTGGGTTTTCTCCTGGCATTGCACATTCTACGGGAACAGAAGAAGGATCGTCTATCAAATCTTCATTCATGTCTTCAACGTTACTTGAAGATTGCCTTATAGTTTCCTCGCTTCTAGTAAATAGTAGGTGCTCATAGTACCACAACTTGGGTTTATATAACTCCTCCGTACCTGCCCCGCTCTTGGAAGACGCCGCAATTTTTTTCATTTCTTTGCGGAATGATCCCCTCATGGAGTGCACCTTTTTTTTAACCCAAGATATATCCGCACTTGGATTGATTTTTTGGGAAAACTTCGCTAAATCTTCCCATGCCTCTTGCCGTAAAATATTATTGGAATAATCTTCTGATTTAACCTTCCATAGGCACGGTAATTTTCTATACAGTTCAATGAACGATATTAAAAATTCGGGATTAAAGAATAATTTTTCAGCTTCCATTATGTTCGAAAACATGCGGTAAACTGCTAGCTAACCTTCGGGCGCCTGGTATCTAGCGTACAGTACCCCACTCACGGAGACTTCTGGCGCCAGGAATTCAGTCTGGACTGAAATTCCAGACACAACATTTTTATCATCTGACGTCTCACCAAGACACCCCACTGACGGAGACTTTTGGTGCCTCAGATACCAAAAGCCAGTCATCACAGATGACGGAAGTCTACGTGAGTGGCCGGCTTAAGATGGAGAAAAGGAGAATTCTTCAACTTGCAACAAAAGCTGGCCACAATTCAAAGCAGATTTGTGCAGATCTATCCCTTCCTTTCAAGTCTAGAAGTGTTTGGCAAATTTTACATTCTTCGTGAAGCTTGAGATGGTCGATGCAAAGTTACTTCTGCGTCACAAGCTGATGCGTTTGCAGTATTGCGAGAAGTACATGGCAATGGGCGACGATTGGAAGAAGATCATTTTCTCCGATGAAAAGAAATTTAATTTCGATGGCCCCGATTGTTTGAGGAATTATTGGGGGCATCTCCGAAAAGAACCAATATCTACATTCAGCAGAAATTTTGGTGGCGGAAGTTTGATGACTTGCGCAGTGATTGTTTATGATGGCAGAAGTGAAATTGTATTTTTAAATGGTCGCCATAATTCCTTTGATTACTGCTTAGTTTTAGAAAATTCCCTTCTTCCATTTGCATAGCAATATTATAGTTTATATTACATCTTCATGAAAAACTATGCAAGTATTCACACTTCAAATGCAATGAAAGATTGGTTTGACGAACAGAATATTGTTCTTTTAGACCATGCACCTAATAGTCCTGATTTGAACCCCATCGTAAACGTTTGGGGACGGCTTGTTCGAAAGGTTTATGCAAATGGGATGCAGTACACATCACTTGTAGAATCGAAAGCTTCAATCTGCTAAAACTGGAAACAAATTGATCACAAGTACACACTGGCGGACCTAGGTGGGGACGAGGGGGGGGGGGGCGGTCCGCACCGGGCCCTACTTACTAAGGGGGCCCCACGACAGGGGACTTTTTTTAATTGAATGATAACTTTATTGCAAAAAAATTATTTACATTTAAAAAAAATTTGATCAGACGAGAACGTTATTGTTTTTAGAAAACATTACGGTTGTGCATATACATAAAGTGAAAGGTCATCAGCCTCATTGGCCTGCAAATCCTTCTTTTCCTCTTTCGAACCGTGGATAGATTAGGGATGCGACATCGATGTCGATGTTTACAAAACATCGATGTTTTGATAAAAACATCGATGTTTTAAACATCGATTTATTGAAGCCGATGTTTTTTTAACATCGGTGTTTTGTGCTCGATGTTTTACGTTGTCTCGATGTTGTTTTTTAATGAAAAAGTACCGTAAATAAAAAAAATTACCACGTAGCATAATTTTCACACTCAGTAAATGTAAGTCTGAATTTTGAAAAGGACGAATACAAAAGGGGGAATGATTCCTTAGCAAACAGACAAATGACAATTAACAACCAATGAACCAATCAGAGCGCTTGGAATGTTCCTGACACTCCAAAACCTTCCATGGGGTTTTATTTTACAAATAGTATATACACGAGTGCATCAATTTAAGTTTTTGTTTTGTTCTGGTTTTATATAAGTTGGCGTTAATATTATTAGTAAGATGCCTCCCAAAAGTACCGTTTACAAATATTTTTACAAAACCACTGACAAATTAGCGAAATGCAATATTTGCCTTAAGTCCCTCAAAACTTCTGGCAATAACCACGAATTTATCTGGACATTTGAAGGCAAAACATGGCGGTGTTTACAACGAGAATTTTGAGTCATCAATGTAGCCCAAAGCAACCAAGTTTTTGTCATTTGTGCCTGCCCAATCAGAGAGTAAAATTAAATCACCCTCTCCCCCCACGACTAACGGAAGTAACATTAATGTTAGAGATTACTAAACCAGTTTTAAAAAATGGATGTTCTAAAACATCGATGTTTAAAAACATCGATGGTTTTGGGGCGATGTTTTATTAGCATGGATGTTTTAATATTGAATATCGATGTTTGAAAAAATCGATGTTTTGTTATCGATGTCGCATCACTAGGATAGATGAGACCTTGGCTCGCGTAAATGAGGAATGGTATAGATAGGTCAACCGCGGTTAAGCAAAACCGCGTAAGACGAGAGATTACTGTAGGTTTGAGAGGATCGACAAGGTAGTGGGTGAATCACGCTTTTTTCACTTCTGTCCACTCTATCATCTTCTCTCTCACTCGCTCAGGTACTCCGAGTAGGACACCTTCTAAATGTTTGGCCTATAAATATTTAATATATTAAAAGCGATATTATGCTGTACTTATTATTTTCATACTGTCATGAAACGTAAACAGCCTGAAAAAAAAAGCAGAAGAAAAAAAGAACAGAGCTGATTTCAGGATCAATTTTAAACTTCGTCCAACAACAACAACAACCTTCAAAAGCAAACAATAGCCCACTAGTTCTGGAGTTGGATTGGAGGAATTATGTAGAATCTGTTGTGGAATCAGTGCCGCCTTATCACAGGAAAAAAAGTTTCAAGATAAGTCAGGAAAATTTAGAGGACACTCTTCCTCTGCGAGTTAGTGACAATGAATATGTATGCCTAGACGGAGACGGAACATTTCCTCAAAAAGAAGGTGAAGCAGAAGAGCCTGATATTGAAATTTCAGACGAAATAAGTAAAGATCTTCTTTTTTGTGATGTGGGTAACTGGCCAACACCCCTATCGGATGCTATGAAAACCGATTTATTAAAACGAAGCAGGGGTATTTTCCAAGATCCATCTTTGTGGCATGGGCCAATCACTCACTCAATTTGTGTGGGGTGCACGCTTTTAGTTGCCCTCCAAGCAGTGTGATATTTTCCGGCACACTAGAAAATTTTTACAACTTCTCGGGCTCAACTCACTGACGGAAAATTTTGACTGCCCTTGTAGGAGTACCGGGTAAAAGGCTGTCCGATACAAGGTGGAGTACACAGCTCAAGCAGCTGTGAAACCAGTAATGAAAAATTTTAGTTAGTGAGTGATGCTTTGGTAAAACCAGTAATAGAAAATCTTTAGTTAGTGATGCTTTGGACTTCGCTTCCCAGAAATGTGAAGCAATGAGAATTGATATTGAAAAGAGAGGCAGAAAAAGATCTTAAAAGATGATGCCGGGTGAAAAAGAAAGATGGAGGTTTATCTTTAAAAGAAGAACTAAGGAGGTCCATATTCCATTGTGTAGATAGGTTGTAATTGGAACTCTAAGCAAGATCCATGGAGAACATTCATAACAGTGGCGTAGCGAGGGGGGGTGGGACAAGGGAGTCTATCATTCCCCGGGCGCCACTCGCAGAGGGGCGCCAAAAAAGTATCGTGCCCCGGGTGTCAGTTATGCTCGCTACTCCACTGATTCATAACAAATTTGAAGTTTTGCAGTCGGTTAATTTGATCAAATCTCTAGATCAGAAATTACCAGAACTTATTTCTCATCTAACTGAAAGTTACGACGTATTTTCTAAGGACGAAGTTTTGCCAGAAATAAAAAGACTAAGACGTCATTGCAAGCTTCAAATAATAATACAGAGGAAGTAAAAAAATGGCCAGCTCTTCAACTTTTTCAGTCCATTGTTGGTAGCTCATTTTTCATTGGACTTTTAAGAGTCAGTACCAAACTTAGCACTAAAGTTGTTTTTGACGATTTGCATTTCAGTCGCAACTTGTGAAAGAAATTTTTCAAAGCTAAAAATCATCAAAACTATTTGCTGGTGGATATTGCTCAATAGTGAGCTAAATAAGGCTAAATGGACTAGCAATGTTATCCATCGAAAACAAGTTGGCTATGAAAATAAACTTCTATGAGACAATCAGACAATTTTCTGAATCAAAAGTAAGAAAGAGACAATTTTGAAAGGAGGATTGTACCTATTCAGAATTAATACAGAATTGTGTTTCCCTTAGTTTTGTCTTTACATGAGATTATGTATAGAAAAACTGAATGGATATATATATATATATGTGTGTGTATGTAAAGAAACTTTGTTAGACTTGACTTTACCTATGTATTAGTTTGAAAAAAAATTATTTTTGTTCCAAAAAAACTTCTACTGTATTCACCTCAACACGAAAATTTTTTGACGTATTCCCATTCTATTTTTTTCATACTAATACGGAAAATGTACATTGACTTGTGAAGAGTAAAATTTTTTAAAGTTTAATTACCAATAAAGTTAATGTAGATCAAAGTGAAATATTTCTTTGGTTTTCCTTGAAGCTACCATAATATTATAAGTAAGTATTGGCTCCAAAACGGCTCCTTTTATTTTTAATGTGAATTTTGTCTTTAACTACAGAGGCTGTTCGCACATTTTTTAGACGATTTTGGTAAGCGGTAATAAAAAATCGTTTGCTGCAAAAGAAATAATTGCAATTGTACTATGTTTTTAAAAGTCAAAATTATCGTCTACGGTTTGAAAGTTTTGTTTTTATTCAAAATAGCGTTTTTAACAAAGCAGTGGTTCGAAGGCTACATTTATGCTCTTTCCGAAGAGAAATATGCATACTCCGTTATCCAAAAACGATGTGAGAGTCATGGTTTTGTGATATCTAAAGCGTCGATAGGTAATATCGTCAACAAGAAAGGAAAAAAAACGTCAAATTGGAGCCTCAAGTGGGACAAAAATTCCACACAAGTATCCAAGGAAAAAACGGACATCTTCGACTATTGCAAAGGTACGTTGTTTAATGTTAAAAGAAAATCCCCCTACTCAAAGGACAGTTGCAAAATCATTAAAATGCTCGGTGTCCACTGTAAACAAATTGATAAACGTTGATTTAAATCTTAAGAAAGCGAAAAAAACGCAATGTGCGTCGTCTTCTTCCAAATCATATCGCTGAACGCAGGACACGCTGCAGAATTCTATATGAGAAACACTTATCCAAAGATAAATGGAAAACAATTGTCACAATAGATGAATCATGGGTGTATTTAAATGATTGCAACAAAAAAAGAGCCATTTATTATCATAAAAGGGGAGAAAAAAATTTAAGTACATGGTTCAAAGAATCGAAAGAAAGTTTTTCTAAGGGATTCATGATTGTTGCTGGTTTTTCTTATAATGGCAAGTTAAAAATAAAGAGAGTGGGAAAAAAATGTCAAGATTAACTCCAAATACTATCAGGAACATATTTTATCGCCAATTTTTCTGAATAAAATACCATCGCTTTACCCACAGTGCCATCAATCTGTGAGACTCCATCAGGACAAAGCTAGCAGTCACACATCAAAATCCACTAAATTTCCTAAAAGAAATGGAACAAAAAACTGGTATCAAGGCCATACCCTTCACTGATATCCCTACTAAATCTCCCGATGTATCACCTATGAATTTTTGTGCTTTCGGACTTTTAAAATCTGCATTATCCAAACGTCGTCCCAAAAACCTTATTATTGCTTTAATTAATAAAACGACCAAGCTTCTTATAGTCCACCTCGGCTAAAAGAAAAATCCATACAGCAAAAACCAGCGCCGTACAACTGATTTTAATTTTGTACCGAACAGTAAGTTAACGAGCTCATGGCTCAGGTGGTTAGAACGTTGTTTCGGAGCTGTGCCGTGCGGAACGTCGTTGGTTCGATTGCTCGAACCCGGGCCTTAACGTAAGACTTTTTTTTCAATTTAACACTTAAACAGTAATGATCATTGCTCACCTCGTACTGCACGAGTTCGCTCCCTTATTATGTCTACTTTTTCTCTGCACAGGTCAATAGCCTGTGGAGACGTTCTGATTAAGACAAAAGTTAAAAATTTAAAAATAAGAAAAAGTAAGAAAAGAAAAAGTAAAAGAAGAAGAAAAGAAAAGGTAAGAAAAAGTTAAAAATTGCCTTTTTTTGAGGGGGGGGGCTTAAAAATAAATCCGCCCCGGTCCCTAAATGGTCTAGGTACGCCACTGCAAGTACATTCAAAATCTTGTTTTATCAGTGCCATCTAGAATAAAAGAAACTTTGATGAAGAAAGGCGGCTTTACTATATATTAATGTAGGCGGCTTTACTATATATTAATGTCAATGAAATGTAATATTTCATAAATCAATTTCCATATTTGTATGTTACGAAAATCTAATTTTCGACCTTATTCTTTTGTTTATTATTATGTATGAAATTTCATTTTTGTATACCATTTGTTATACATAGCATGTATAATATATGAAATTTCATTCCTTTTTAATGAATATTATAGAAGTTTTTGTTAAAATATCGTGTTTTTCATAAATCAATTTCCAACACTATATATATATATATATATATAAGAATAAGATGAAAGAGAAAACCAGTAATAGCTCTAAAGCTACTTGAAGCCAGGAACATCCAACATGTAAAGAAAAGTATGAATAAGGTTTTTGACAGCATTTCTTCATCAGCGGTGTCAATACTGTCTAAAAACCAAAGGATTGTTTCTGATGAGTATGATCTATATATATATATATATATATATATATATATATATATATATATATATATATACTAGCTGAATATCCGTGCTTCGCTACGGAGTACATTTTAGGATAATTACAATGAAAAAAATAATGAAATTACTTTTTAGAGGATTTCCTTATAAACAATATATTTTTTTCTTCATTGGGTGGAACTAATATTACCAGGCTCGTCTGCGAACTTACGCGTCAGCAAACTACGTAAAACTGACCGTGGGAGAAACAATTTTCTCTTAAATCAATGCTAGCATATTTTAAAGCTTTGTCTTGAGACTTATTTATCGTCATAGCGAAGCATACTTTGAGGGGAAATTACAGTTTTATATATAGGTTTAATATAACATCCATAAAACATACTAATTTGAATTAAATTCTTAAAAAACTTCCATCTCAATTAGTCTGGTAGTTAAATTTTATCCTTTACTGTATTTTAATATTTTTTTGTCAGTTTATTTCGTTGTTATGCACATGACGCAAAATTAATTTAAAGTATCCCAAAAAGATCAGAAATCTCGTGATCAGCATTTAATAAATTAAATTCTAAAAATTAATCTTTAAAAAAGGTAAAGATTAGAAAAAGATTTCATTTTAAAAGAATTTTTATGGTCTTTCACGTGATATAAATTTTATAACCGTCAGACTGTTATTTTAAATGCAAACTTAAAAAAAAGTTACAAAAACAGCTTAAAAATCTAAGAAGAATTTTTCAAAAATCTTTCTTAGTGCAACCCTACACTATAAGAAGAATCGCCATACAAAATGTCAGCCCTTTAGGTCCAGCGTTTGGGCTGTGCGTTATCTGTCAGTCAGTCACGGAACTGTTTTTTATATATAGATATTACGTGCGCAAGAAATGATCGATCCGTTGCATTTAAAATACATCAAAATGAATGCTCATAATTTATTTGGAAAATTTCCATTTGGAAATTCCCTCCTAATTTCCGAGAAGTCAGCTTTTTATGCAATTTCGATAGAAGGATTGAGCAGAACCATTCAGTTTCTTTTTCTTTTTTCAAGACATTTCAGAGGAACGTAAGTTTTTGATTTCTAAAATACTACAATATGACCTCATGGTCTCTCTGGAAGTCGGTAAACTTAGAAATAATATTTGTGTAAAGAGTCGAAAAAGGCATTCGACCTAGTTTGATTTTAGAATATTGTAAAACATTTTTTTTTTTTAATGTCGAAATAAGATCCATTATTTTACATAACAATTACTTCATCCAAAAGTCTGTTGAAAATTTCGTGTTTATAGAGCTTGAGAATTAATTTTCTGTAATTTTCTTGAATTTCACTTTGCTCAACGTTTGAAATATCCGATAAATTACCTCCAATTAGCATATTTTCCTTCAAAACACTTTTTTATTATTATTGAAAACTTTTTATACCGTATTTTTTGGACTATAAGACGCACCAGATGATAAGACGCACTTGAAATTTATGGGGAGATTTTCAGACAAGAGTATTTTGTATTTTGTTAGGCATTTAAAGATATTTTCAATTTCTCACTTAATAAAGATAAAAAATATATGTAATAAATATAATAAATAACATATATAAAATATATATTATATATAATAAATATATATATAATACATATATAATAGATATTTATAATATATCTTTGAAGCCACGTATAAAGAGCTTAAATCAAAAACCGTGATTTAAATATACCAAGTGATTGACTTTCATACCAATCGCAGAACTATAATTTCGGCTTGAGTCTTTTGTACAAAGAAATGTAATTTTGTATACAAAATTGATAGACTTAAGCCTCTTATAACAGTCAAAAGATTTTTATTTTTTTATCAATACTAACAAATGCCTAAAAATCACTGTTTTTGACTTAAGTCCTTTATACCGGGCTTCAAAGGTATATAATAAAAATATCAATTTTATTTTAATGTTGCCATCGGACCATATGACGCACCCCAATTTTATGTCGATTTTTCATGTAAAAATTTGCGTGTTGTGGTCCGAAAAAATACGGTAATCCCACAGCGTAGAGTTGACTTCTGTAAGAAAAACATTGACAATGCATAAAAGTTAGGGATACGTAATTTTCGTATTTACGAAATAGATGCGAATAAATGCGAAAATTATTATTTTTTTTTTTTACTATTTTTCGGCGAAAATTCGGTGATAAACGGCTCTTTAAGCGAAATTAGGAAATAATAGTGATAATTTGTTAACATAATTACTTAACAAAGACCATCCGCGGTCTTCAACTGAGAAATCTCACTCGCCTTCGGATTTGCTCCGAATTTCACCCGGACAGTTTGTCCGTACCGGAGTCGAACGTAAAAAAATCTAACTGTAAAAATCAACCATCCAGTTTTGTGGAACAATTTAGTAGATTTAAGAACGTCTCTTCAGCTCCAAAGTCAAGGATATTTCGGCTACTTACATTAGTCAACCAAGAGACTCCTGTTGACAGTGGCGTACCCAGGGGGCCCTGCCCCCCCCCCCCCCCCCCCCCACCAAAGAAGTAGAAATATTGATTTTGCATTATAAACATTTTTATTCGTTCATCTCGCCCCCCCCCCATGCATTATAAATATTTTTATCCATTCATCTCGGCCCCCCCCCCCCAAGAAAAAATCCGGGTTGCGTCACTGCCTGTTGATGTTATACAGATTTTAATTGCAACGAAATGCTGCTATCTTAACTTTGCAAAGGCAGCTATACAAAGCCTCTATAGTCCCGTTAACAGAGTAGATGCTGAGATATTTTAGCATGTACGGCATAATAATTAATGACAGAAGGCAAAGACATTAAGAACATAATTTGGAGACTACTATAGTCTTAGCTTTTAGCTAAGAATTTTGATACTTATAGAGTATATAGCTCACTTCTACCCAGACTTGGGTGTATATAATTTGAAGTGGCACTCTAAATGAATTTGATACAAACACAGTTTATACATGAAACAATGTTTATTGAATATTCTTGCACATGTAGGCTTTGTTTTTAACAACAAGATTCATACGTACTACTTGTACAGATATATAAATACAGCTTTCAAGAACAATATATTTTTCAATACTCACGAACAGTAAGTCAACCAGCAATTCTGCCACGTAAACTTTGGACCCCTAAGCACTAGCACCGGATAGTACTGGAGCTGCATACCCTCGTAGCTCCCTCTCGCTTATCTGTCAACCTTAACAACCCTTTTCAACCCTAACAACCTTTCTTCAATCTTAACCACCTTTTTTTATTAATGACGCTGCATGGTATTTATACTAAGCGCGTATGCCGAAATTAGCATATCTCAAGCAGCTTTTTTAATTCATTCACTCTAATGTTCGATTCTTGTGAATCGAATCTTGTGTATACCTTACATACTTACTCATCCATGTAAGTAAAATTGTAATTTTTTTAAATAATTGCAAAATTTTTTAATTAATATTTTTTTGCGGATAAATGCAAAATTTTGTATATTGTATATTTTGTATATTTTTTTGTTGTTGCGAAATTTCGATATTTTTTATGCGAAATTTACGTATCCCTAATAATAGTCCTTTTTTCATGTTAGTAGACTTACGGAACTTTACTGATTTTTTTTTTTTTTTAAACCAATGCGGAGGCACTTGTAATCAAACTGACTGACTGATTAAACTTTATGATTTTGTCACAGGAACTCAAATTATGTATAGTCTTCGGTTTTATCCACATATTTATATGAAACCACAATAACGACTTAGAACCCGCCATGGAGTAGGCATTCCTGCACTATGCTATATAAAAAATTAAAAATATATGACAAGACATTTTATTGAGACGCAAGTTTGAAAATAAATCGATGATAAAAGCTTTCAAAATAATTATGTAAAAATGTGATGTTTTTAGATGAATTTTTTTTAATGGGATTATGCAATTCTTCTCCCGTTTGCTATGGAAAAGTGAAATACATAATATTTTTTAAATCTTATTGCATAGTTTATTATGACTTTGAAAATAACGTCTACCTTTATAATTAATTCTATGTCTACCTTTATAAAGTTCTTATGCAAAAATGTTTCTCTGACGCAAAAAAAAGCTCTAAAAATTTCACGTAAAAATAATTTTTAAAGCATTTTTACTTCTCGTAATGGGCACTGTCATCTATTTTATAATAATAATAATAATAATAATATTAAAAAAAAATGATTTTTCCTTCCATTAATAAGCATATTATTTTGTTTTGTTTTTTTAATTTTGTATTTATAATTTCAAGTTAATTTTATATCCTAAAAATAGATATGAATTAGTCAAAATTGACATAATGTCATACTTTGATAACAATGATAGTTATAATTTCATATTGGAGTGTCAGTGTCTAATCTGTATTTATACAGTTGTCACAAAATTTGACGGTGAGATTAAATTAAATTCTTCTCTTAAAAAGAATTTATTATTATAAATTACATGATGGAATATCGTCAAGACGTAAGAATTTTATAAAACTAAAAAAAAAAATCAGTTTTTTTGGTCAAGGGTAATTTTATAATATATATATAAAGAAAAATATTCAAACGCTTTTCAGTATTTTTAAATAATGATTGGCTAGATGGCACCACCGTACAATTGAATTTTTGGATCGGTATGAACTGCTGTCAAAGCCCTCGGGTAGTTTATCAAAGAAATATCAATCTGTTTTTCTACTGTGATGCTTGCGGAATCGAATGGCTGTAGGAGTTTTTGATCGCATCTCATTAAAGATTTCGATTTTTCCATCTACTTGCGAAAGTAAATATATGTAAGAAAGATAAAGCTGAAAAAGGGAAATTTTCTTACCGCTGAAAAGTGTTTCATTCTTTGAAAGATTTAAATTTAGTAACACGTTGCTATAGCGTTTGCTATTCCACAGCAAACTTTTATACGCAAATATTTTATTTTTTTTTTTTTAGAAATAAGCAGAATTTCAATCAATGCAAACTAAGCATAATTTGACGCTCTCAGATTTCGCTAAGGATATAGCAGTGCAGTGAAGTTTGTTTTTTTCTTACACGTACTTTTAGTTCATGAGAAGCAATAATACCGTCAGTAGCTCAAAAGAAAAGGGATAATAATTCATTTACAAAGATAACACATATAAAAACATTAAAAAGTACTTTAAAAAAATAAATATAACGCATATATTGATGAAATCTTTTGAGAAATTCTAATTTTAGAAAGCGTCCTGCAAAACGAGCATAAAATAATCTCACCGCAGCCGACAGGATTCGAACCTGTGCGGGGAAACCCCAATGGATTTCGAGTCCATCGCCTTAACCACTCGGCCACGACTGCTGCAAGGTGGTTAAGCAAAAAATAAATTGTGTTTGGGAAGTTAACTTCCCCCTCTCTGTAGCTTCCCCTTTTCTGTATTTTGGATGCGCTACTGCTTTTGACCTTTCTCTGTAAAGGGCAATGCCGACAGGAATTCACACACCTCTTCCCTAAACGCGGCGATTTCTGCAGACTTTTAGACTTAAAAGTCTAATGCGCTCGTACTTTGCGCAGACTCGGGTATAGTTTAGATGTTATGTCCACAGAATCCAAGCTCTAAATTAAAAGGCACTTAGTAATAAAGCCCAGATATCTGACCGATCTCCATCAGTTGACCCTGAACACAAGAGAGATTCCTCGATCGTATTTTTTTTTTTTTAAATGTAGTCAAACTTTATAAAGGCATGGAACAAATAATAATAGATTAATTTACCTATAATAAAATATGCTTTCATAAAATGTTATTCACTTTTAATGTGTATTCATGCAATAATTTAAGTACCCACACGCACAGACGCCTTCATGCTACTTCCAGTAAAGCTAGTTCCATAATATTGCATCGTTTGGGGTGAATAAATCTCTATATATATAACAGTTCCGTAACTGACTCACTGACTGACATACAACGCACAGACCAAACCGCTGGACCTAAAGGGCTGAAATTTTGCATAGCGATTCTTCTTATAGTGTAGGGGTGCACTAAGAGAGATTTTTGATAAATTCTTAGATTTTTTTAAATTAAATTTTTAACATGTTTTAGTAACTTTTTTTAAGTTTGCATTTAAAATAATAACTTGAGGGTTATAAAATTTATATCACGAGAAAGATCATAAAAATTCCTTTAAAATGAAATCTTTTTCGAATCTTTACGTCTATTTTCTGATTTTTGGTGAATTTTTAAAGATTAATTTTTACAATTTAATTTATTAAATGGTGATCACGTGATTTCTTTTTCTGGTACTTTCAATAAATTTATCGTCACGTGCATAACAACTAAGTAAATAAAAAAAAATTGTTTTTCTTGCTAATGCGGCAGACGATTGGACATTATTTTGTCTATAAAAATATCCCTTATGATTTTTTTATAAATATATATATTTTTTCTACATCAATTGTATATATAGATAGTCGTATTTATTATAAATATATATATATATTTTTGGCATTAATTGCATACATTGACCATTGTATTTAATTTGAATGTACTCCGTAGCGAAGTGCGGGTTTTCAGCTAGTTAGAAACAAGACGATTCACCAGAAACCATCCAATATTATATTAAACTGGCATTATATTAATGGCTTTTAAGAGTTTTTAAAAAGACTATTGTTTTTAAAGCTTCTATTAAAATTAGCCACTAGCTTCTAGTAAAATTCTGTTTATAATAGCTGCTGCTTTAAACCAGGCCTGCACAACTCGAAGTGCTTTGAGGGCCATATTACGTCACAGAGAGCTGCTGCAGGCCTCTAGAAAATAGGATAGAGGGGGGAAAGCGGAAAATATTTTAGCAAACAAAGAATAAATTATTGTTTATTTTAAAAATTAAATAAATATTAATAGTCATCTATATATATAAAACAGGTCCGTAACTGAGTCACTGACATACAACGCACAAACCAAACCGCTGGACCTAAAGGGCTGAAATTTTGCATGGCGATTCTTCTTATGGTGTAGGGGTGCACTAAAAGAGATTTTTGAAAAATTCTTCTCAGATTTTTTAAAATTAAATTTTAAAGCTGTTTTTCTAACTTTTTTTAAGTTTGCATTTAAAATAATAATTTGAGGGTTAAAAAATGTATATCACGAGAAAGATCATAAAAATTCCTTTAAAATGTAATCTTTTTCGAATCTTTACCTCGATTTTCTGATTTTTGGTGAATTTTTAAAGATTCATTTTTAGAATTTAATTTATTAAATGCCGATCACGTGATTTCTTTTTCTGGTACTTTACATAAATTTATCGTCACGTGCATAACAAATAAATAGACAAAAAAAAATTTTTTTTTCTCTCTAATGCAGCAGACGATTGGATATTATCCAAAAAAAATAAATATCCCTTACGATTTTTATATATATATATATATATATATATATATATATATATATATATATATATATATTACATCAATTGTATACATTGATCGACGCATTTATTATAAATATATATATTTATTTTTTTTTTTTGGCATTAATTGCATACATTGACCGTTGTATTTAGTTTGAATGTACTCCGTAGCGAAGTGCGGGTTTTCAGCTAGTCGCTTATATATTCCTCTCGTAGTATTATAAATCTTAAAATGATAGTCCGTATTTTTTATATCTATAATATTATATGTGTGTCTGCACAAACAGTTTCGCGGGCCACAGAGTGAGCACAGGAAGTCCGTTTGCGGCTCGCGGTCCATATGTTGTGCAGACCTGCTTTAGACAAAAAATATAATCCAGATGCATATGTTTCCTTTGCAAGAGCACATATCTCTCAAACTCAGCACAAGACAAAAGCCTCATAAAATTCAAGATGACTCAGATGCATTGTAATTGTGCCTCGGGATCCGAAAGGGCCTCGTGTGTTTTAGCAAATAGCATGACGGATGAAGGAATAGAGGTGTATTCTTCAGACAGAGCGAGAAAATAAAAAAACGAAAGCTCCCTATTACCTTATTTCCTTAATTTAAAATAAACTTAAATGTTCTCATAATTATTGGTAACTTTTTATGAAGGAAAAAGTTAAGGGTATATTCATATATATATACACTAGCTGAAAACCCTCGCTTCGCTATACGGAGTATATTCAAATTAAATACAACGGTCAATGTATGCAATTAATGCCAAAAAAAATAAATATATACATTTATCATAAATGCGACAATCAATGTATACAATTGATGTAATATATATATATATATATATATATATATATATATATATATATATATATATATATTTATAAAAAAATCGTAAGGGATATTTTTTTTTTTTTTGGGGGGGGGGGATAATATCTAATCGTCTGCTGCATTAGAAAGAAAAAAAAAATTTTTTTGTCTATTTAGTTGTTATGCACGTGACGATAAATTTATTTAAAGTACCAGAAAAAGAAATCACATGATCACGCATTTAATAAATTAAATTATAAAAATTAATCTTTAAAAATTCACCAAATATCAGAAAATCGAGGTAAAGGTTCGAAAAAGATTTCATTTTAAAGGAATTTTTATGATTTTTCTCGTGATATAAATTTTATAACCCTCAAGTTATTATTTTAAATGCAAACTTAAAAAAAGTTACAAAAACAGGTTAAAAAGTTTAATTTCAAATTCTAAGAAGATTTTTTCAAAAATCTCTCTTAGTGCATCCCTACACCATAAGAAGAATCGCCATGCAAAATTTCAGCCCTTTAGGTCCAGCGGTTTGGTCAGTGCGTTGTATGTCAGTGAGTCAGTTACGGAACTGTTTTAGATACACAAATGAACTAGATCAGTAGTTCCCAACCTTGGGTACGCGTACTAGTACCGGTACGCGGACAGGCAGCTACCGGTACGCGAATGATTTTACAATTTAAAACAAAAATCTATTAAAAATCTGTATTACGAAAAAAGAAAAGAAATGACTATAATAACTAATAATCCATACGTTTTAATATTTTAGTTTGGAATTTCTTATCCATTGTTTGTGTTGTAATACTTTATTGGGATTTACTTAATCTCAAAAGATGCCGTCTACACCTGAATGTGTTATCTATGACCGCCCCATAAAAATTTCGCACTCGCCTGCGAATTATAACTGTGTCTATAACTGTGTTTGCGAATTATAACTGTGCGAATTATAACTAAAATATAGCAAACTAGCTGAAAACCAGCGCTTCGCTACGGAGTACATTCAAATTAAATACAACGGTCAATGTATGCAATAAATGCCAAAAAAAAATTATATATATTTATAATAAATGTGACGATCAATGTATACAATTGATGTAAAAAATATATTTTATAAAAAAATCGTAAGGGATATTTATTTTTTTTTTATAATATCTAATCGTCTGCTGCATTAGAAAGAAAAAAATATTTTTTTTGTCTATTTAGTTGTCATGCACGTGACGATAAATTTATTTAAAATACCAGAAAAAGAAATCACGTGATCAGCATTTAATAAATTAAATTCTAAAAAGTAATCTTTAAAAATTCACCAAATATCAGAAAATCAAGGTAAAGGTTCGAAAAAGATTTCATTTTAAAGGAATTTTTATGATCTTTCTCGTGATATAAATTTTATAACCCTCAAATTCTTATTTTAAATGCAAACTTAAAAAAAGTTACAAAAACAGCTTAAAAATTTAATTTAAAAAAATCTAAGAAGAATTTTTCAAAAATCTTTCTTAGTGCACCCCTACACCATAAGAAGAATCGCCATGCAAAATTTCAGCCCTTTAGGTCCAGCGGTTTGGTCTGTGCGTTGTATGTCAGTCAGTCAGTTACGGAACTTTTTTATATACAGTGGCTCCCAAAAGTGTTCGTACACTTACGATTTTCAATGAAATAGGGGTCTATCCATTAATTAAAATGAATATTTCAGAATGGGTATTTAATAATAAGATCTATAATCTATTCTTAACAAAACTACATGAAATATTTTGAAAACATAGTAAAACTTTATTTTTAAGAAACCAATAATCCAAAAGTAACAAAAAATTTATCTCACAAAAGTCATCGTACACTGAAATATTTTCGGATAAATTCATAATTAAAATTATCTTCTGGCGCTTTAATTTTGAATTGTGATGGCATTTAGAATATCGTTTGGCTTTAATTTTTGCTTGCCTACTCCGTAATATTCTATTTATTATTTAAAAATGGCTCGCAGTCGTAAAGAAGCAACAAACAGTATTCGAAAATTGATTATTTTTCATCATAGTAGTGGTAAATCATTTCGGAATATTGCTAAATTACTTAATTTATCCCATTCTACTGTGCAGTATGTGAAAAAACGCTTTAAAGAAGAAAATTGGATCGAAAACAAGGTAAGAAAAGGCCGTCCGGCAAAGTTAACAAAACATGATCAGAGATTTATAATTAGAAAATTTGTGAAAAATTCACGTTTGAGTGCTGTAAAAGTTTCTGCAGAATTCAATGAATCATTTTCTACTTCAATTTCACCTGAAATTTTTTGACGAGTTCTCAGAACAGTTGGATTACATGGGCGTTCTGCCCATAGAAAATTTTTTCCGAGTGAGAAAAACAGAAAGTTTAGGCTTCCCTTCGCACTATCAATGATAAATAAGCCCCAAACCTATTGGAATAATGTCTTATTTGCCGATGAACATTTTTAGTGCTGATGGGCGTATAATTGTATGGAGAAGAAAAAAATGAGGAACTTAATCCCAAGAACTTAGTAGGAACAGTTAAGCATGCCGGTGGAGGTATCCTTGTGTGGGGGTTCATGTCAGCATCAGGACTAGGAAATTGGGTATTTATTGATGGTATAATGAATCATGCTGTTTTTATAAATATTTTAAGAGACAATTTAAAATTATCAGCTCAAAATTTGGGTATTGGAAACAACTCTGTTTTTTATCAAGATAACGATCCTGAGCACACGGCTCTCAACGTTCGCATCTGGTGTCTCTATAATTGTCCACAAGTTTTGAAAACACCACCTCAATCGCCAGATTTAAACCCAATAGAACATATTTGGAGAGAACTGGAGGTTCGAGTACGAAAACACGACATTCACACGAAAAGCGAACTAAAAACAATTATTGTGGAAGAATGGATGAACATTGATGCAAAAATTACAAAAGAACTAAAGCAATCTATTCCCAAACGTTTAAAAGCTGTTGAGGGTGCTAAAAGATATCCTACTAAATATTAATTTAACGAAAAATTAGAATATTTACTAATATGTAGATTTTTTACAAGTGTACGATGACTTTTGTGAGATAAAGTTTTTGTTACTTTTGGATTATTCGTTTCTTAAAAATAAAGTTTTACTGTGTTTTCAAAATATTTCATGTAGTTTTGTTAAGAATGGATTATAGATCTTATTATTAAATACCCATTCTGAAATATTCATTTTAATCAATGGATAGACCCCTATTTCATTGAAAATCGTAAGTGTACGAACACTTTTGGGAGCCACTGTATATAGATTATAACTAAAAATTGTGTTTTGTGTTTCAAACATCTTTAAATTAATTGCATATTATAAATCAATTGTAATTGTATTATTAATAAATATTAAGAAGCTGTTAAGGTAAGTGTATTAAACTCAGGAGATTTAGTTAAAATGATTTTTTATATATCCTAATTTATTTTAATAAATGCTTGGCTACATGTTTCGAATACATCTCGTATTCGTCTTCAGACCATATAGAAATAAACTTATTCGTTGTTAAGAACACTAAAAAATTTACAAAGGGTATGATTAGTCATGGTTATAGTTTAGTTACAAAATCTTAAAATTACTTACATGTAGATCCCATTACGCCCAATCATAAAACAAATATTTTTCAAAAAAGAATAATCCAATCATTACATTTTACACAAATTATTTTTAATTATATATGTATACCGGGAGTATTTTTTATATCGATACATAGGGATTCCAATCTAAATTTGAAGAGATTAATATAACTTTGTTTTCAAATAGAATTATTGAAAAACAAAATTAGATATGAATTCAGCATTAAAAATTGACAGTTTTCATGTTTTTATTTTTTCAAAATCGGTTTTAGATAAAAGAGAATAATTTAAAAAAATTACATTTTTTTAACAAGAAAACTCACGATGTGATTGCAAAAGAGTCTTTTATAGACCTTAGCAGTGACAGTGGATTGAAATTAAGCTTTCAGAGCTCTAACCTATTCACTTTTTGCCTATCTATTCGTAAAGAATACCCAGAAGTTTCTTGCCAAGCAGTAAAATTTTTAATGCCATTTGCGACCACATATTTATGTGAAAAAGGATTTTCTGCAATGACTGCGATGAAAACCAAACATAGAGCTCTGCTGGACATTGAATCGGATCTTCGCCTTAAACTGACAAACATTGAGCCCGATAGTTAATAATAAACAGGCCCAGCCTTCTCACTAATTATATAATTTTTAAAGTGATTATTATATTTTAGGTATATGTTTAGCAATAAAAATATATCCCTAAAGTTACTTGCCTTTATTACAAATGTTTTCCATTGCATTTTATTCCCCATTTCAAAATTTTTGGTCTACCGGTACGTCATCAAATTGTTTACAACGTACAGGTACGGTACTATAAAAAGGTTGGGAACCCCTGCACTAGATCTTGTAAGAATAACTTCTCATTCACTCTACGCCACTGATTATAATTATTGCCCGTATATTTCTGATCTGTGTGGCAATCAAACACGTATTTTTAACCTTATTAACAAAATATGGTCGACACGCATTTGTGTAAAGGTAGAAAGTGCTAAATTTTATATTCTATGACAGATAAATGGCCTCTGTCGTAAAAAACAATAATGTGGTCATACTAACCAATAGACACTATGGAGTAGATATACATTTTCAGCACACTACCAATAATATATATATATATGTGTGTGTGTGTGTGTGTGTGTGTGTGTGTAAGTAATATAAAAATAATTTTTATATTAATAATCTGACTTCTCCATGTTCCTGTAAAACATAATTTATTCGATGATGTAAGGCTCATAAAACTTGCAGTACTTAATCCCTTCGTTCCCCTGTAGACAGAGAAAGATCCTTACAGACTTAGTACAACCTCTGTCTAGGGAGACTGAGCCGATAAGAAGCATTGGACATCCTAGTTCATGACGTAACATAACGTCATAGGAAATAACCTTTGCACCACCTCTTCTGGATTTTCCCGATATAAAAATCAGAACACGGCTGAAAGTCGCGCCTTTTTTCTGATATTGCTTGTTACAATTCATATGTCACTGGGTCTAGCTCCCTCCCTATGAGGAAACTGCATATGAACGACAATAAAACTATATTAACGAAATAGCCTAATTACTACGTCCCAATAACCAACTCTGTTCTAGCTGTTCCAGTATCCGATTTTCCAGCTGCTTCTACAAGACATGTTAAGTCATATATATATATATATATATATATATGAACGCATACATGCTAGCGAATCGCTGAAAAATATTGAAACATCTTCCATGTCGTTTATGTTCACAGACATCTGAACTCCCTTCGTAATGACAGATATGAGTTGGGGTACCGTTAAAGAAATATTTGACTAATTCATTTATCCTTTTGGATCATATATTCAGTTTGTAATGAACTGTCCCTTTTGGAGGTTTCTGGAAAGCAGCTATGTTTAGGATTAAATTTGAGCAAATAAAATAATGCCTCTCCATTCACCCATACATGGGTTGCATAGTTTATGGAGAAGTTACAATGCAGATATATATTTCAGCATGTCTAGCTACGCTTCTCATCTAATTGATCACTAATAAAACATGACCTCGGTCTTGAAATTCCCTGTCCGTCCTTCGAAGTATTGATCGGAAATTAACACTTTTTTCTATGTTTATTTTCTTTTTTTTCCTTTTAGCTTCCAATCATTACCTCATATCTACCCCACACGTGTAGTGCACATTTAACGATTTTCATGCTGTTTTCAAAGGCATCAAAGCGTGCTTTATAGTAAATAGATCTAATCGCGATATCTGCAGACGGTCAAAAAACCATTGAGTGCTCATTAGTGTGGGAGTAGATTGAGTAGGAAAACTCTTTCTCGAGAATTTCTCAAGAGCTTATTTTTTTTTCCATTGACCACCACAATCAGATCATCTCGCAAACAATCGGGCGTCGACCGCAAGCAATTCATTAAAACTCGCAAATATTGGCTTTTTAAATTTCCCGCCATATCAGATCGTGTACTTCTAGTTCAAGGATGAGACCAAATTGAGACTTCACCTCACATACTCGCAAAAGATAGGATTTATTTATTGGGCATCCCCTCTGAGCAGAGTATCATCGCTGTCATCGTAATTAAGTGGTGAAAGATGCATTTTCCTGGTAAACCGATGTTGAACGAGGTATTAAAGTTGGTGTGCAGGTCCTACTGTCATCGGGGGAAATTTAAGAGACTTATTAAAATACACATCTTGTCATCGAGTAAGTAAATTGCTGATGGAGCATACCACATCAGACAGATATAAAGGTGATGCAACGTATAAAACACGTGGGGACAGACTTGAACTTCAGCATACCTATTGGAGGTCAAGGGGAATCAATGAACTTTGTAGTCTGTCATTTGATAATGACGACGATGACCATAATCAGTTCCAGGATAAGACAGTTTAATGCAACGGAACTGGTGCAACCACGTGGAAAACGGAGGGCAGAGAAAGAATGCCATTCCTATTTAAAAAAAATACATCTCAAGCGTACATGTATCCTTGTATATTTTTGCTTTAAAATCCACCCAGTTGGCAGGCTTTATGCATTTTGCCAC
Organism: Dolomedes plantarius; assembly: GCA_907164885.2. Classification (NCBI taxonomy): domain Eukaryota; kingdom Metazoa; phylum Arthropoda; class Arachnida; order Araneae; family Dolomedidae; genus Dolomedes; species Dolomedes plantarius. Next base: position 168,783,762 of record OU015495.1, on the reverse strand, counting down.
TCCTATTCGTCCAATACGTGGAGCTCTGTTTTCTTCAGTTTGCAGTAGCGTAAACACACTGGTATAGGTTGGCTGGTTTAAAGCATTACGGGCAACTTTTGCTACACAAGAGCTAATTAGACAGGAACCTACAGTTTGAAGCCGATTCCAAGTGGCTACAAACATTCATTCCAACAGTGGGGCTTGAACCCACAGACTTTATACCGAGTGTCAGTGCCCTAGTCATTGAGTCTTTGCCCAGCGTATTCGTATGGGCATGTATTTCCCAATGAATTTTAGTGACCCTCTTTGTTTTACAACAAACGTTTTATTCTTCAGTTTTGCAAGAGTTGAGGTGGAACATGCTGCGTCCACCTGCCTTATAAAGCAAACACTAACTATATTTCAAATATTAATTTTGACAAATTTCTTCGCCTACAGCAATTAAGTGCATATTTTAGCCCAACATCTAACAATTTAGTATAATTTTATAATCCCAATAAAAATATGGGAATTACACCAATTTTGGCGGTGACCAATGTTTAAAATAAATGAATTCCAAAATAATGCAGTTGGATGCAATAACGTGAGAAACGAGGGTGAAAAAATGGATGCCATTCCTATTAGTTTGACAAGTGGAGCGCCGTTGTCTTCGGTTTGCAACCATGCAATTATTCAGGAATGCATTTCTAGATAGGCCTGAACGAAACTGAACCATGTAATTCATCTGAATCGACAACTGCCCATCGCGATAGCCTTTAAACCAGACGTGTCCAACCCGCGGTCTTGGACAGGAATGTGGCCCCACAAGATTGTATACTTTATAAGACCTGTCTTCCAAATGAAAAATTTCCATCTCTTACCAATCACGTCATCGTTTTTTTGGCATTACGTGCATTTCTGACCAACTATTTTTAAAAAATGAATTACACAAAGTGTTACATTAGAAAATAAATAATTTTGATGAGCACTTGAAGAATTCACTAACAATTTCAAACAATTCCATCTAACCAGACATTGATGAATTAGTTTCAGAAAAACAAGGTCAAATATCCCGCTAATTTTATACCTATGTTGCCTTTTTAACGTTGTAATAAAAAATAGATAAAAGAAGTTTTGTTACTTACTATGCATTAACTATATTATTTACTTTTATATGCTGCCCAAAGCAATTCCTCTTCACCAGGTAAGCCAACAGGTTGAACATACATGCTTTGATCAGTGATCCTCAACCATTATATATATATATATATTGTGTGTGTGTATTTAGCGGAGGCACATGCCGTCAAACATTCGCCTATGCTACGCCGCAGTTTATTGTCCATTTCATCATGGGGGCACCATATAGGCGAACAGCATAACCCCCTATGAAGGGATGACACAAACGGAAGCATTTTTCGTGGTGCGACGCCGGAATTCGATCCGAGCACCTTCAGCACCGAAAATCAGCGCTTTGTACCATAGGGCCACCACAAACCCACCTTTATATATATATATGAAATGTCCGGATGGACATCTCATGAAGTGGTAGCTTACATCGTGGCCGGAAAATAATAAAATCAGCTTCAGGAACAAACTTATTTATTAAACAGTAAAGCAACACATCTTACTCGCTTCGAGCCAGTCCAGCGTCTCCCGCAAAGAGCGCCAAAAATAGAATTAGGTCAGAGAGGTTGCCAGAATTGACGGAGGAAGTTAGTATGTGGGAAGGCGAAGCGTTTACGCCAAGACAAGAAGGACGGATTACCAGGGCAGAGATGAAGTACAGAATGGGCGATTATAGGTAGCTTTTAATATTATCACACATATATATATATATATATATATATATATATATATATATATATATATATATATATATATACAAAGGTCAAGTCTTTGGTTCCTGGCTGTAGTGGTTTAGTGCTTATACAGGTTTTTCACTTACAACTTTGTCAATTACATATATATATATATATATATATATATATATATATATATATATATATATATATATATATATATATATATATATATATATATATATATCTTACCCCCCCTCCCTCCGCCCCCCCCCCTTTGAATGACCTTCAGATCCTACCTACCCTCAGACCTAAAAAACGTATATAAAACTAATAAAATACATTCTACATTTATTTTTTGCTAACCATTCGCTTCCTCTTCCCCTCCTGGATACCACTCACGCTTCCCCAAGGGGGTGCGTCCGCCAGGTTGAGAACCCCTGCTTTAGACCATAGCATTAAAAGTCGCATAAGGTGGATATTAGCCGTTATAATAGGCTTTGTTTGGGCTATGTAAACAGATATCAGCTCTTGGAGACGGCAAAAACTTTCCCGATATCCAAATATCCTGGCATTTTCCCTTAATGAGAAACTAAACATCTAAGCTGTAAACGGGTTCACTAATATTCCTTCAGACGTTACAAAAAACGGTGTACTAGAATTTAAACATACAATCATCGTGGGATAAATGAAAAATGTTACGTGCTTTTAGATAATTAAATATCCTATGCAAAATTAACGATATTGATAACAGTTTATGTAATCAGTGACGTTTAATAAATGCATTTACTTCCCAAACTCCCTTAACTAGAAAACAAATTTCAGCTCTCCGTTGGCTAGTTCACAATCAGCGAAGCCAGGGACATCCTACTGTTTAGCTCTTCGAAATTTCGGCCCTATAAGTGCTCAGTTCGAATCCTGACAAACGTCAATGAATGCCCGCACTGGATATGGACCCGTTAAATCTGTAGGCTGGAAAGTCCCTCCGTCTGGTTTATAGGGGTAGGAGGATGATATGAGCCCACCAGATGTCGCTCCTGGGGGTGCTTGGACAAAATTGGGGTGACACTGGGCGAAAAGTCGGCCTTCGACCTTTGTGGTGCTTAACATCCGTGAGCTGAACAGGAGCCGTATCTCTCTTCCCTGCAGCCTTCAGTGGATCTGGTAAGTATCTATACGGCCTGAGGTACTTAATAATAACAAACAACAACTATCAGGAAAACATAGCCAATGACGCTTCTTATTCGGCTTACCTATAGCTTGAGGCTGAATTTTCATACTGCATTTTTATCATTCAATGATAGAAATGCTAAATATGAAAATGTATTTGTAACATTTGTAAATGTATATGTATTTGTAAACAGCATTTTCATCATTCAATGATAAAAATACTGTTTAAAAATTCATAACTAGTCATCATTACTAGACAATATACTTGAAAATCGCCGCCCACATGGTACAGTAGCATGAGCTTCCCAGCAGTGGGCTTAGGTTCAAATCCCGAATGAGGCTTGGTGCGCTGTCCTTTCATAGGGAGCAATGCTGGCTTACCTAAATAGTGTTCCCATAAGAAAGTATCCAAGAAGACGTCGCGGTGAATAACTTGTCTCACGACAAGTGCCTCCGCATTAGACAACAACAAAAAAAAAGTTGAAAATCTGAGGAAAATTTAGTAATAGAACCACTCTTAATTTTCAAAAACAAGTTATTAAAAAAACATCTGTCCAGTACTTTTAAAAATTGGCAAAACTTTCGATACCAGTAATCATTAATCATCTTTTTTTTTTTTTTGGTGTGTGTGTGTAAGTAAAAATTACTTGTTAGGAAGTTTTGTTGACTACTTTTTTTATACTGGCCATAAAATAGGATTGTGTCATAAGTCAGCTCAGACACACTTTGGTGCTCATCCAAAATTTCTCATTCAAATTTTCTGGGGTTTAATACTTTATGCGGTACGAAAATCACATACATACACGGTGTCTTTTACTAACAGTGAGCTAGTTTGATTTCCATTTTTTTTTTAAATAGAAAACAAATAGGATGTACAGCGCAACAAAATGATTTTATTGCCAAAACTCATCCTGGGCTTGGCACGAAGCCTTCAAGAAAATACAAAAATCTGTGTCTGCGAACAACGGAAGCAAAGATTTTAAATGTTTGTCTAAAATATAAACCCATATATAACAGCTACTAATGACATCTATTTGTATGCTGATATTGAAAGTATTACTCTATCTATTCTAGAATCCCTACGTTGTAACAATTCATTAAAAAGTATTAATATTTCCACATATTAAATATATATATTAATACATGTATTAATAATGTAAATGCTGTTTGCTGTTGTTGTGACTAATGCCCCTTGACCGACAGTATATTGTCAGTTCAAGTCCATAACGGCTATTGCGGGTGAAGTGGTGCGGCTTCAGTTTTTAATAGCACCAATAGGGTGGGAGTACAACTTGGCTAAAGGACCGGCCCCGTAATTTTGAACCGAGTCAAGTGACGAGACCGGAACACTTGACCCCGCACCTCCAGTGGTAAATTTGAGAACTTGGAGCCACGACAGATTTTTCATGCATCTGCCGTCGTTTGTGTACACGGAAGTGGATTTGTTGGCGACAGGCATCGAACCAGAGACGTTCAGATCACTGCCTTTGCCAACCGGTCTACTGCGCCCCTAATGTAAATGTATTAATATTTATTTACTACTCGCGAATTTTTTTGCTAGGTTCAAACTCATCAGATGGTTTTAAGTTGCTATATCGTAGAAAACAGATACGTAAGTTGCTCACCTTGCCTTATTGTTAGTTTATCAAGCATCTATCACGTGGGCCCGGGTAGGCCCTGATTTTCCATTAGGCCCAGTAGTCCCGGGCCTAGAGGCCCCCGAATGTTGGGGGGCCCCCAAAAAAATTTTATTTAAAAAAAAAAAATTCCCAATTAATTTTTTTTAATTTTACCTTTTTTAATAGCAATTTTTTTTATATATCCTTACAAATTTGATTGATTAGTTCATCATATGTATAGTTATAGGTATAGTTCATCATATGTATGTTATGGTGTATATAAGGGATTAATAAGTTTTTCTGGTTGCATTGTATTGGTGTTTTAATGATGAAATTAATATATTGCAATGCTTTTTGCTATTTGATAATGTTCTAGGCTTCTACGCTTCAAATAGCCAATTCTTGGTAAAATGGTACTTTCACAATAATTCATGATTATTTTTTTTTGTGTGCGTCAATTTTGGAGAATTTACACCCACATCAGTGTTAGGGGGGGCATCCCGAGTTGTGCCTATAGTCAAGAATTTTCAAAATCGGGCCCTGGTCCCGGGGTTCGAATCCCAGCCAAGCCATGGATCCTCTCCATCTTCTGAAAAAATGTAAAGGTGCTCACGTATTAGGTAAGCAAAATAAGGTAACCAACCAAAGTTGCATCGCATATGGACGAATGTCCTCAGAATAAATGCCTATCAGGTTGAAAAAAGTATCATGGATTGCCCATTTTTTATTCCCAGTTAATTTTAAATCGAAATGCCACCTCAATCTAAAAAATTTACCAAATAACCCTTTACATTGGAATTTTAGTGTCAGTCCTCTCCAAAACAGCTCCTGATCGAGTGCCCTTGCGTATCGCATTCTCTAGTCCTACGTCAATCTGTATATTTATTTTTAAAAGTAATCTGTACTTTCTCCAGAATGATAGGCAGCAGCACGCGTTAAATGGCTGTTGAGATAACTCACACTTTACTCGAGTCCATTAAGAGACTTTCGATTTCAACTGAATGACAGAATCAACTACGATTAGACTCGAAAGAGAGCCGAACAATCTCCCAAAGCGAGTTACTGGGCGCAAGAACGGTTTGAAAGTTTAAACACATACTTTCTCGCAAATAATGAACAATTTCTCAATCAACTTGACCTATTCAGGAAAAATTTAGCGGTGACATTTCGAAATGTTTTATTCCTTGGCTGTAAGCCAAGAACCTAGACCTAGACAATGGGCATAAGAAAAACAAACAGTAGATATAATCATACTGTAAGTTTTTAATTCCAAAGCTCTGCAGACTAGAAGTACCAAATGTACCTTGAAAAAAATTCAGCAAAATTAATATTATTTATAGCCATATGTTCACGAAGATAACAAAAGAAATTTTAAGTTGTCAAATTGGTCCAAACAATTTCTCAGATTTTATTTTTCATGGCACTATTTTTAACTTTACAATATAAAATAGGGTGTCGATGAATCCTAGTGGTTAGCGCAGTGATTCTCAACCACTGTGCCGCCACTGCGAATATCTATACATAAGTGACGTCAGACAAGTAGTTCAATCAGTTTACTTTATATGTCTATAAAATGTTTACTTTATATGCCAATTTTTATACATGCATATTTAATCCACATAACAGAATTTAGAATTTGGAAAAAAAAATTCACACATTAATTTGTAAATTTTCATCGCATTTTTTTTATTTCATTCTTTTCGTGAATTTTTCCGTATCCTTCCAAAACAAATATGTTAATTACTAAATACGATCAGAAAAAAAAAATATTATTGAACTATCCTATTTATAAAGATTCATTCTAACATTTAAAATAACAATTACTTCGCTATGTATTATTTTATAATCTTATATCTTTAAAACGAAAGTGCTAAATACGCATACTATTTTTACAAAATATATCATAGGCACATCAATTAGTTATCCAACTAAAATTATTTTAAATGGGTTGCCCCAATTGCTCGGCAGATCTGTACTGTCCGCCCGGCACCCAGTATCGGCTGCGTATACACGAATTGCTGTGTAGCGACTGGTCTTTGGTGAATCATGGGCTGATACGCGAATTGAACGACTTATCTTATTGTTAGAGTGCCGCCAAATTTTTAAATTATTAAAAGTGTACCATGACGAAAAAAAAAAGGTTGAGAATCACTGGGTTAGCGTGTCGGGATCCGGTACTTATCACGCTCGGCTCGTGTCCCTACAAGCGTCACTAAATGCTTTCGTGTCTACGCCGAGTATGGGCCCGTAAAATCTGCAGGCTGGAATCCCTTTGTGGGATTTCTAGGGATGGTAGGAGAGTACGAACCTCCCGTACGTGATCCTTGAGGTTGCTCGACCTACATTGTGGTGGTGCTGTCGGAGCAATGTTGATCCACCTGTGTGGTGCTCACATGGGGAAATGATTAACAAATTCGCGGCGTAGAATGGGTGAAAGTTCTCGGACGAAGGGCCCTCTGCATTTGAAAAGAAAAAAATATGAAATAGATCCAGATCAGATGGTGCATATGCATTCATGCAGAGTTCTCTGCATGGAGACCCCCCCCACTCCTGTCATCACATTAGTCACGGTAACCCTACACGCCGTGTCCCCCGCCCCCATTGACACCATTTGACCCCCGGAACCCCGGGATCTTTGATGCTCTGTAGCAGGACCGAAAGAGGAGGCGATCCACGCATATACAGAGTACGCAGTGAACATAAATCACTGGCTTCCCCGAGGCAGAGCAGAGCAGAGTACATGAATGCAAACGCAGCATTAAAGTTCTCGAGCACTTACTCTCTCTCGATGAATCTTGGATAATGACAATTGCTTTCCTAGTAGCGTGTAAGCATTCAAATCCCAATTCCCAATTTTCCGTATCTTCCATTGTAAGTTCTCATAACCGGCTTTTTAAAAAATTCTTCCATACTTAGACTAAAAGTCAACTTAGAAGGGATTTTTTTTTCTTTTGGGACTCGCTTTTGTTTTTAAAAAAAAGTAACTGGTGATCAAACAAATAAACATTGTATAAGGTTTAAAATATTTTTTTATCAAATTAAAACGTTAGATAATTACGTCGCCTTAATTTTAACGATGTTTTAAAAACAGATTTCTTTCTTTCTTTCTTTCTTTCCTTTGCCTCCTAGAAATAAGAAGGCCTCAAACCACCCATCTTATCAGATTTCAGCCCACTTTTCTAACAGATAAACGCACATAATCAGCTACTATATTTAAGTCTATGTTATTCCCTACTATCAGTTAATTATCGACTTTTTGGTTGAAAAACTTAAAACTGATTACTTTACAACAGTGATTCAATCCAATAATTTATCTTTCGAGATAAGTCATTAAAAAAGAAAAGCTGCCAGTTTGTGTAATCAAAACACTTTTTGATACTCCTCCCCCTATTTATATCAAAGGAGGGAAAATAATCTTGAAAGTTATGCTGTAAATAAATCTTTCAGTACAGTCACTGAAATGTCCATTAATATACATCATAATTATACTCCCAAAAAATGACCCAGAATTTTGATTACGTCAAATGAAGATATAAAATCATCGGTAGTAGTAACACTTTCGGGTTGCTAAATGTAGGGGAAAAAAACTTTGCTAACATACAGGAACCACAGCTGTTAAATGTTAAAAACGGCATAGGAATAAGGAAAATAAACGTATAATAAGAAGCGCATTTTACTATACTGTCAGCAGCGCCCGCTCTAGGGGCGGGCAACCCGGACATTTGTTCGGGGCGCCATTTTGAATGCGTGAGAAAAATATTGATGTGTTAAGGGAACAAGGGACCTCCAATCTCGTTCTTCTTTAATTTTCAATATTTTACTCTATATACAGATTCCATCTACATACAGCGTGAGTATAATTAATATTCTATTCTACTACACTGAAGATACTTAGAATTCACAAATAAGTATTTTGTGGAGGAATAAAACCTGTTTATCAAAAAATTATTCAAAAATGCTAGAATTTTTCAAAAAGCTCCCTGCGTAATCATTTTCTTCTGAAATCCTCCATATTTCTCAGAATTGTTAATTGAAGTGTTCGTCAAAAAACTATGCATAATTCTTTGATATCGCAAATATTTTTTAAATTTATAGACCATAAAATAAAGTATAAACATAAAAAAATAACAGGCAAAATAGAAAAAAATTACTTAAGACTTTAGATTCATACAAAAAAAAAAATAAATGCACATTTATATTTATATACAAATGGTAAACTTATAATACAAAATTTAAGGATTTTATTTAATATAGAATACTCATAGGGCATTTTGAAAAACGTTAGCATTTTTTAAATTTTATTTTGAAAAACAGGCAATATTTTGCCAAAAGTTCCTTATTTTGAATTTTAAGTGTTTTCAATGTAGTAAAATAGAAAATTAATAATTCTTATTTTGCATATAGAGTTAAAAATTGTAATTTTTTTTTTTGTTGTTGTTACCAGTGCGAAGGTACTTGTAATCAAACATTCGCCCATACTACACCGCAATGTTACTGTCCATTTTATTAAGGGGGCACCATATAGGTGGACAGCATTACCCCCTATGAAGGGACGACACAAACGGAGGCATTTTTCTTGGCGCAAAGCCGGGATTCGATCTAAGCACCCTCAGCACCGAAAACCAGCGCGCTGTACCACAGGGCCGCCACAAGCCCAAATTGTAAATTAAAAAATTCGAATTTGAAGTTCCCTTATCCCCTTAAATACCCAATTAAGGGGACAAGGGACCTTCAATCTCAAATTTTTTTAATAATTAATATTTAATTCTATTTATAAACTGATAATAATTTGTATCCTTTTCTACTGCATTAATGACCCTTGGAATTAGAAATAAGGCTTTATTGACAGAATAATGCCTGTTTTTCAAATTTTCTTTCAAAAATGCTAGCATTTTTCAAATGCTCCGTGCTCATTTTAAATCCTTTAAAAACCTTATTTTTTTTTAAATATAAATTTACCTTATATATATAAACATAACTGTGGATTGATTTTTTTGTATGAATCCAAAACCATAAATAATAGTTATTTTTTAATCTTCCTGTTAATTTTTTATGTTTTTGATTTATTTCATGGTCTATAAGGATGAAAAATATTTGTGGTTTCAAAGAATTTTGCACAGTTTTATGGTAAACCCTTCAATTTACAATTCTGAGAAATTTAGAAGAAATTCAAAGAAAAGGAATGAGCGTGGAGCATTTTGAAAAATTCTAGCATTTTTGAAGATTTTTTTTGAAAAACGGGTCTTTTTCCTCCACAAAATACTTATTTGTGAATTCTAAGTGGCTTTAAGTATTCTTATTTTTTATATAGAGTGAAATATTGAAAAATTTAAAAGTAAACGGTTGATGGACCCTTGTCTCCTTAATAGAAAATTTCACAAATCGATTTTTTCGTTTGCTAAAAATTTACAGTGCGCAGTGAATTTATATTGTTTATGTATAAAAGCTAAAAATATTTACACTATTATTAAAAAATTAACGCAGAATTTGTAAAGGACGCTGCTTGAACTTGTTTTAACATGCGTTGCAAATACAGTAACCACCGCTTATAGTGATCACTGGTTATAAGAATCAACCGTTTATAAGAATCAATATCTCGAAAACAAAAACAAATGAATTATTTCCATGTTAAAATTTTCGCTTTAAAGAATCGATCCACCGGTTTTAAGAATCAGTTTACACTCTTCGATTTCCTTCCATTTTTCCAAAAAAGCTACTTAAACCCTCAAAAGGCACGAAGTTCTTTCTTTTGTTTTAAGAAAGATTGATAATATGGGATGGAATATAGTCGTAAAATTCACCCCTTTCTTTATCAGACATAACATAATAGTTTCCCCTTAAACGCTTTACCACAACACTGTCCTATTAGCTTGACCCGGGGGCAACTTTACCCGTCCGAGTAAATCTTCGTCTGAGACTATAAGTATTGAAAGAGGTATAAACAGCCTCCTGAAAACTTCATTACGTCAAACTACCGTAGAAAACTTTTTCTTGCTCCCTTCCTGTAGTTGAAATGTTAAAACTGTTAAGCAGGTATGTTGTAACTTTTAACAAATATTGTAATTTTTCTTCTCTTACTATAATCATGTGTATCTACTTATAGGTCTAAAAATTAAGTTTTATTTTTAAAACTATAAAAAATAATTTTAATGAAAGATAGTTAATGTAAATTAAAGAGTATTTTATGGTAAATTATCTAATATATGCATATATAGGTGTGTGTGTTCCTGTCCAAAAACCTAAATTTCGGTTATAAGAATCAACCGCTTATAAGAATCAAAAACAGTAATAACAAACGTGATTCTTATAAGCGGAAATCACTGTACATACATCTCTGAACAGAATAGCATTAGCACGCGAGCAGAGCGCTGCTTCAACTTGTGTTTGAACATGCATAGACTTGCTTATTACCTCTAATTATAAAAGAGCGGTTTGATTACACAGTAGCATTATTGCATGTATTCTGTTGCATGATTCTGTTGACATAAATGGGGGAGAATTAGCAGAGGAAATTTCAGCAGTATCTGCGCTTTTGGGCAAAAAAGAAAACCTAAGCAATGCACTGAGCTAAATTACAAAGTTAAATTTTGCCCCAAACCTTACTATTGTTTTAAAAATATTGCTAACGATACCAATAACAGTAGCAAGTGGCGAAAGGAGTTTCTCAAAGTTAAAATTAATTAAGAACTTTTTACGTTCGACTACTACACAAAATCGTATTTATGGTTTGGCCATTTTGGCAGTTGAGCATGGAATTGCTGATCAAGTAAATTTAAAATATGTAATAAAAAAGTTTGCAAAACTGAAAGTAAGAAAAAAAAGTTTTTTTGTGATTTTACCGTAGTTGGTGTTACCTTATTTTATTTTCAAAATAATGGCATTTTGATTGTTTGTGCAATAATACACATTTTTAATAGCATTTAAAAATGCAAAAAATTATATGGTGGCTAGGTACAGATATTTCTTAATTAATTTCTACTGTTTTGTACTGCTTGCTTATTAATGTTATGTTATGGTATATGTTTCTTTCTAAATATATGCTTTTATATAAATTTAAATAAAATAATTGATGTTTATTGAAAATTAAAAATATGTACCTTTATTTAATATATATATATATATATATATATATATATACTCATATTCTTAAGGGGCGGCAATTTGTCTTTTCGTCCGGGGCGACGTAACCGCTAGAGTGGGCGCTGCTCTCAAGAATCTTACATTGAATTTACTTTTTATATACTTACTACTCAATACCCACAGCCAGACAGGAGACTTCGGATATTCATATCGTTTTAACGTGCATACTGTTGTGTTATATATAGTTTATTAAGTTCCAAAGATGACACTTCTCTCGGACAGTTAAAACTTTTTTTTCTTTCTTTTCTTTTCTTTTTTTTCCTTTTTTCTTTTTTTTTTTAAACTGGGTACTTGTCGGAGGCGATTCGCCCAAACACCTCTATTAATAGTTGGCTTCTGGGAGCACCATTTAGGTGAGACAACATGGCTCCCGGTGCCACCATAATTGACCTTGGGTACCCCTACGGGCGATATCTTGGGGACCAAACCCTCCTCTCTCTAATGGTGCATATAGATTGGTGCAGAGTTCTCTGCCTTGGGGAATCCAGTGATTTATGTTCACTCTGTACTCTGTACTATGCGTGGACCGCCTCCTCTGGCGGTCCATCAAAGAAAGGGCGGGGGGTCAGCGGGTAAAATGGTGTCGAGCGGGGTCGGGGGAGACACCAGATCAAAGAAACCTTCGGGGCGGGAATGGGGGTGGTTCTAAATACCATGTCTAATGTTACCGTGACTAATGTGATGACAGGAGTCGGGGGTCTGCAGGCAGAGAACTCTGCACCAATCTATATGCGCTATTACGGAGAGACTTCCCGGCCAACGTTGTTTAACGTGCCCAACGTAGACACGAGAGATTTCAGGGGCGCTTTCTGGTACTCGAACCGAGCTCCCACAGTACTGAATACACCACTAGGCTGCTCCGAGCTTCAGTTAACTACGGTAAAAACTAAACTACAGTAAATTTATGTGTGAGATAAAAGGTTGTAACAAACTCAATACAGTGTCTTACGGGCTATATCTGCATTTCAGCAATTCTATTTATTTACACCGACGTTATAAAATCGTCACTTCAATATTTTCTTTACCGTACAGTAGTGAAAATTCGTGGTGTAATATTTCTAACAAACAAATCAGAAGTCTGTGAAAGCCTTATTTATTTATTTTCTGGAGCTATCGACTGTTTACACATGAGGCAGAATGCTGATCCAGAGTCTAGGAATGCTTATCACAGCGGGTGTTTTACATGGGTTATTTTTAAAATAACGTATTGCCTTGAAGAACACATTATTATTTTAAGGATCGTTCCCAGATATAAGATCAGGGTATAACCGGAGTTAACCGCTGATTTAATTTTTAAAGGCAAGTTACATTATAGAACAGGAGTGTCCAATCATTTGGCTTGCCTGGGCCGCACTGAGTGCGGAGGAATAGCCTTGGGCTCCATGTAAAATATATAATGTTTAATTTATATAAATAACAAGGCTTCCTTTTTTTTATCATATCATAAAAAGTGAGCAATATAAACTTATAACTAGTAGGACCTTTGCCCCTTTCTTTGTGAAATTAATGCTTCAATGTCCGGTTCGATGGAAATACAGGGTGCGCCAGAAAGTACGTTCTGATTTGGAACGTCAATAACAAAATACAACGCTAAATAGAGAAAGATATATTTTATACCTGAGAAATATTTTTAAAAAATATTTATTTATTTATTATTAATTATTATGTTATTATTATTATTTATTTTATTTATTTATTAATTTATTTATTTATATCCTCGGAGCGTTCTTTCTGCCGCACCCTGTAGTTGCAATTCTTCGTGAATCCTTAAGGTTTCTCATCAGAAATTTTTAAACTTATTTTAAACTTCGAGTGCTTAATTTTCGAAAATAGTCATTCCCAAATGTAGCTAGTGCCAAAATCAAGGAAATGAATAGGATGTGATGGTGAAAATAGGAATTTTTCTCTGGGAAGATATATATCTTATAAAGTTTACATCCTTGTGGGGCCACATTGTTACCTGTCAAGGGCCGAGGGGTTGGACACGCCTGTTAGAGAACATAAACCATCGCGAGTCTCAGTACTTTTAATTCGTACATCGCGTTCTCGGCTCAAAACCAGCGTGAAACAACATAAAACCAGCAGAATTTGTTTGAAGGTAGGGAGAGTATACAAGAACAAGTAATATATTAAAAAAAAATTTAAAGTCAATTCCTACTTAGGTCAACAAAGAAAAATTTGAGTGTGAACTAATAGTAGGAATTGAAAAAAAGAATTGCCTGCCAGGACCTTGCCTACTGTGCGAGATTAGGAGGGGAAAGAGAGAGAAAAAGTTTATCAGTTGGGGATTCGTTCTCACAACCTACAGGACGGGAGAAGCTCGCGATACCGCAGTGCTACCGTTCACACAGTAACAAGAGGGAAATTACTATTCAAGAGCAAGAGACGCTCTAGGTCTAAAACTAAAATTGATTAATTAAATTTAATTAATGAATTAATATTTGAAAAAACTGTATTAACATCAAGTGTCATCCACTACAAGTTTAAAAAAATGTATTTGAACTTGAGTGGATGAATAAAAAGTACTTTTATTAACGATTGAAAATTTGAACAAGATATATATAGAGAGAGTGTGAACTAATAGTAGGAATTGAATAATTAAATTTAATTAATGAATTAATGTTTGAAAAAACTGTATTAACATCAAGTGTCATCCACTACAAGTTTAAAAAAATGTATTTGAACTTGAGTGGATGAATAAAAAGTACTTTTATTAACGATTGAAAATTTGAACAAGATATATAGAGAGAGTGTGAACTAATAGTAGGAATTGAATAATTAAATTTAATTAATGAATTAATGTTTGAAAAAACTGTATTAACATCAAGTGTCATCCACTACAAGTTTAAAAAAATGTATTTGAACTTGAGTGGAGGAATAAAAAGTACTTTTATTAACGATTGAAAATTTGAACAAGATATATAGAGAGAGAGTGTGAACTAATAGTAGGAATTTAAAAATTAAGTTACATTTCACAGGCTCCATTTTATAGCAGTTTCCAAGTAGTCAAGCAAGCTGACTGAAGTCCTATAACTTATGCTATTAATTTATGCTATTAATTACCTACTTATTAATAAGCTTTGTTTGATTGGGTTAACTGCTTCTGGACGTGACTAGGTGCACGTAGCAGGGGTACAGCCATGGGACAGTAAAACAAACAAGAGGTGGCCCTAGTAATAGCACTGATCATAATCATATTTTCCTTTATTTATTTTTTGTAATAACCTTAAACATTTGTTTTCAAATATAGTAATTCCGATGGAGTAATTCGAGTTTTGTTTTCCTAGAGATGAACTTGAGAGCCGTGTTTAACAAAAGAAGTGCAGCTCTGAACTCCGGAATAAAATATTATTGCTGCATTTAATTTATTTTTTCCAGTCAGATATTTTTCAGAAATGTTTTTATACACTTTTTTTTCATATTTTCAAATAAAATCAAAATTACCGTATTTTTTGGACCACAAGACGTAAAACAATGGACTTAAAATTGGGGTGCGTCTAATGTTCCGAAGGTAACATTGAAATAAAATGTTATATAAAATTATAACATTAGAATAAAATTATTATATATATTACATATATTTTATATATATTATTTATTATATATTTTTTTAACTTTATTAAGTAAGAAATTGAAAATATCTTTATATAAGGTTTTTTTTTATTATTATTATTTCCAATGGCTGGGGCCATGAATTCAAGATGGCATGCCGAATGCTGTAGTTCACTTTGCCGTCGCAACGTTGCCCAGGATGCACCACGAGGAGGTGGAACTACTTTGCACCCCAAAGTAGTATATAAGGTAATATTATATAAGGTAATTATATAAGGTATATAAGGTAAGTATATAAGGTATATAAGCTTTCTTTATATAAGGTAAGTTGGGGTAAACTGGGCCATATATTTTCAACTTTTTTTATATACTATACTTTTAACACATTAAAATTATACTAACATGTATAATAGGGTGGGTCGTTTTTTACTTTTTTTCAAAATCAAAATCGCCTGTGGTGGGAAAAGCTGTGTATTGTTATCAAATGTTTGTAAAAAAAATTTTTTTAATTAAAATATATTTAGGCCCCCACGCCCGACCCTTGAAGTTTTTCCAAAAACGCAAAAAAAAAAGCATTTTTTATTCATTTTTTAAAATTTTTTTACGTATCAAAAATTTTAACCGCCTGTAGTGGAAATTGTTGCATCGCAAGACCCTTTGTTTGTGAAAAAAAATTTTTAATTAAAATATATTTAGCCCCCCCCCCCCCCCCCGTCCGGCCCTTGAAATTTCTCCAAAAACGAAAAAAAAAGCATTTTTTATTTATTTTTAATATTTTTACGTATCAAAAATTTTAACCGCCTGTAGTAGAAATTGTTGCATCGCAAGACCCTTTGTTTGTGAAAAAAAAATTTTTAAATTAAAATATATTTAGCCCCCCCCCCCCCCCGTCCGGCCCTTGAAATTTCTCCAAAAACGAAAAAAAAGAATTTTTTATTTATTTTTAATTTTTTTACGTATCAAAAATTTTAACCGCCTGTAGTGGAAATTGTTGCATAGCAAGTCCCTTTGTTTTCGAAAAAATTATTTTGATATTGTATTATATTTAAGGGACCAAGGGACTTTAAACCCTGTTATGTTAAATTTTAAATATTTTACTCTATATACAAAATGAGAATAAATAATATTGCTTTTTTAATACATTGTAACCACTTATAATTCCCGAATAAGTATTTTGGGGAAGAATAAGCCCTGTTTTTCAAAAAAATTCTTCAAAATTGCTAAAATTTTTCAAAATGTTCCATGCGCCTTAATTTTCTTCTGATTTCATTCAAATTTCTCGGGATTGTTAAAGAAAGTATTTGTCACAAAACATGTTGTGCATCATTCTTTGGAACCACAAATATTTTTTAAATTTGTAGACAATGAAATAAGGCAAAAACATTAAAAAAATAACAGCCAGATTTTTTAAAAAATTTTGATTTTTGATTTGTGCAAAAAAAGAAGTTCAATATACAATTATGTTAATTTATGTATGGTAAACATATATTAAAAAAATGAAGGTTTTTAAATGATATGGAATGCGCAAGGAGCATTTTGAAAAATGCTAACATTTTTTAATTTATTTTTTGAAAAACAGGCATCATTCTGCCAAAATATCCTTATTTTGAATTCTAAGGGTCTTCAGTGTTGTCAAAAAGAATACCAGTTATTATCATTCTGTATATAGAATTAAAAATTGCGAGGTTGAAGGTCCCTTGTCCCCTTAAAGCCCCCTCTAGGCCGGCGAAATTTGTTCTGAATTTCACCGATAGATGGTGTGATTGTACTGTGCAGTTTCATAAAAAGTTTCATAAAAAAAAGTTTCATAAAAAATTCATGAATATAAAGAAGTGGCTTACAACGGCAAACAGAGTGCTTCCTCTCTATATTGGTACAGAAGAGCCATCACTTGAAATAGAGTCTATTGTGGAATATATTGTAAAAATGTATGCAAAAGTTTGGTTTCTCACTAAAAGTGAGCCTTCGTGCACAGCTAGTACAGAGAATCTTTGGGAAGTTATGAACTACTCAAGATATCTGAGCGATGAGCTGAAATTATTAGTGGATCCTGTAATCCAAATGAATGGTTTTATGGTCATCCAGAGAACCTGCTGATTGCCATGATCAACGACAAACGATCCTATGTGAGGAAATTAGGCTTCAGAAGAATCATGAAGGCCCGAGCACTTCCCAATGAAACAACTAGTGATTTTGTCACTCCGCCTCTCAAATTTCACGCAAACGACTGTACAGAGCTGATCAACTGGAAGAAATGTTCACTTACAGAACCTCCACTGACTAAACATATACCCAGTGCAGAAATTGAGAAAATGGCTGAAATAGGTGGCTTTATTGAAAGCAAGCTGTGGACTCTCCCATGCCATACACAAGATATCGAAAGGGCAGTCAAAATAGTGTCAGAGGCATCCTCATCTGTCTGTGCAAGAAAAAGTCACGATGGCTTTATACATACAACATTGGCGTCTCGAAAGCTGATGCCAAACTTCGAAAATAAGGCAAAATATAAAGTGTAAGATTGCTATATCACTAAACAGGAAAATAAATGCGCCCATATTAGGTTGCGAGGTTGGATGGGTGCGGGAGGAATTTGAATGCAGTCACCTCCTCGGGGTGAATTCTGGGTTATTCTGCCATAATTTTGGCAAAATAAGCAAAGAGCTGCTTTAACCCTTTGACGCAGATGGTACATTGAGTTTAATAATGACTTTAATTTTTAAAATGTGTTTATTAAAAATTCTGCTTCAAAGGGTTAAAATATCAAAATTTCGCCGGTCTAGCGGGGGCTTTAAATATGATACGATATCAAAATAATTTTTTTCACAAACAAAGGGTCTTGCTATGCAACAATTTCCACTACAGGCGGTTAAAATTTCTGATACGTAAAAAAATTTAAAAATAAATAAAAAATGCAATTTTTTACATTTTGAGAGAAATTTCAAGGGGCGGGCGGGGGGGCCTAAATATAATTTAATTTTTTTTTAAAAATTTCACAAACAAAGGGTGTTGCTATGCAACAATTTCCACTACAGGCGGTTAAAATTTTTGATACATAAAAATTTTAAAAATAAATAAATAAAGCATTTTTTTACATTTTTGGAGAAACTTCAAGAAGCCGGGCGGGGGGTCTAAAAATATTTTAATTTCAAAATCAAAATTTTTACAAACATTTGATAGAAATACACAGCTTTTCCCACCACAGGCGATTTCGATTTTTTTAAAAAGTTAAAAACGACCCACCCTAATGTGTAATTTTCAAACATTTTTGTATTACATGCATTTTAGAAATTCTTAGGGAGTCTGTTTAAGAAATGATATTAATTTTATTATATATATATATATATATATATATATATATATATATATATATATATATACACACATATATATAAATTATATATATATATATATTAATTAAATACAGGTGGGCCCAGTTCCCCTGATAAATGGGGATAAGTGGACCACCCAGGTCCATTTCTCATAAGAAGCAACAGAATCTGTGACTGGGTAACAGGGTCCAATGCTTGTATATCTAGAAAAAGAAAAAAATCCTACCCCATTTAAAAATAATTTTTCAACGCAATTACCAACGCTGGAGACAAACTGGCTGTTGCTTTGTTGACTTCTGCTTACCACTGTTGCCACGACAGAGTATTATTCCCACCTAATATGTAAAGGAAAAATCTGGGAGGAGATGGCCCAGTTACCCCATGGGCCCAGTTACACCAACTTACCTTACCTAACAAAATATAAAATATTCTTTCCTAAAAATTCCACCCATAAATTTTAGTTGCGTCTTATGGTCCGAAAAATACGGTAATAATTAATTTACTTACACATTTTCTTATACACTATATACATTTGTTTCTTTTCTTTCTTTTTTTACCTGCACAACACCCCGAAAAAGCCAGTTACGGCATTCTCTGGAAGTTGCCAATTTCAATTTAGCACACATCCAGTTTGTGAAGGAAAAAAATTCACTGCTCAATGTTATTAGAAACGGATAATTTCTAAATTTCAGAAATTGTTCCAGTGAAACAGTTAACAGCTTGAAAAAAGTTTTCAGCTTCCGATTTCAATCAAATCTTTACTTTCCTCTCAAAATAACTTCGGAATCACTGAAAAGAAAAGAGGTATTCCATACTACAGAATACGAACTAGAAAGAAGTGATTGCATTTATTTAAACTTATAAATTCCTCTCCAGAGGTGACAAAGAAGGAGGTCAAAGAGCTTATAAAACCTAAAGAGCTAGGAATTAGCATAAGGACTTTTAAGAAAATTAGTAAAGGAGATGTCTTGGTTGGAATGGAAACCAAGAAGGAGTTGGAAACCTTTCTAAGAGAATTTCATGATACTATCGAGTTAAGTGCTGTTTATGAAACTAAAAAGCCCAAAAAGAAAGACCCATATATAATTATATTTGAAAAGGGAGAAATGTAGGGGATAATCAAGAAACAGAATGTTGAGGTGGCTGAAAGCGACACAGATGTTATGACGAAATTTAAATCGAAACGTGGACATAACTGGGTACTTCGCATTAAAGGTGAAGCTTACAAAAAATTTGAGAATACGAAGAGATTGAAGATTAGTTGGGGACAATATGGATGGAAAGATTACAGAAAACCAGCAGTTTGTTATAACTGCTGAGGCCTGGGACACGTAGCACGACCCTGCAAAATGACGAAAGTGTGTAAGATATGCTCTGAAAAAGATCATGGTGGTGTTCTTGAATCTTATAAATCCGTCTCCATCAAAACATCGCCTGGAAGTACGTTGGTGCGGGGGTTCATTTCTAGATGGTAGAGCCTCTTTCTTGAGGTGATTAAACTTTTGCCTAGGTTGCAATCTTTCCCAATATTCAAGAATTTTGAATTATTGCTACCTCATTTCCGGATAAATATAACTTTTTTCTTCGTTTTGAATAACATATGAATGGGTAAGGATCACAAATGGAGTCCATTGAGCTTTAGGGGTCGTCGCTGGTCCCTCTGCAAGGAACTTTCGTAAAACCCAGGAAGAATTCTTTCCCGGGTGAAAGCGTCAGCACTCAACGATCCTGATAAAATTTCTTGTCACCGTACGTCCGCTGTTACTATGATTCCCTGGCTTGGTTTCTATTTTCGGAATTATTCCGATAGTGATTCCAAATATATTTTTTTAATGATTTTTTCTTTTTCTCCTGGGCAACACATGTTTTAAGACCTCCTTAAGCTCTGCCGTAATCTCTTTTCTCTTATCAGCCGAAATATGGATGACGGAATACTAGAAAAAGATAAGCGTCGCGGGAATTTCGAAGGACGACGACCAAATGGGGTAAAAAGAAGCTCTTTTTATTTTAGCTATCAGTGAATCATCTGGAAATCGATCCATTTGTTTCAGGTGCGTTACAAAAGGGGTTACCCTTTATCATCTGCTAAACACGTGAACACAGTGTGAGAAAAATATGTTGATGCAAGTAGGTCGTAACCTTCCAGAGCCTTCCGACTCTTGAATTCTCACGTATTCAATTCTCTACCCCCTTTTCATTCTGCATGAATAAGTGCATGTTTAAACATTCAATTTTTTTAACAGGGTAAATAAAGTTATTTAAGTGGTATCATGTTTTTGGACACCACCATAATCCACCCATTGTTATCTTTGGGGAAAATCGGTAGGAAATAGAAAGTTCAGCTGGGAACAAATTTTCCCATCCAAAACAAGAACTCATCTAGCCTGCAGACTGAATAAGAAATTTAATTTCCGCTCTATCATGGATAATCCTTGGAGATATTAAACATGATACGCTAGGAACCCATCAGAGATCTTTCCAATCCTATACTTTCAAAATAAAATTTCATTTCGTTGGGGAGACCATGCTATACTTTATTCTACTCTATCTGATTACTTTATTCAATATTAATTTATTTTTAAGTCTGCTATGTACTAACTCTATTGGATTCGCTCACCTCAATGTCAACGCATGGAAAAAATTTGTCTACTATTTACAGCTACAAAAATGATGGTAATCCAATAAAAATGGTATTTTCAGATAGCTTGAACTTTTCTGCACCTTGCAACAGGATTCATTTTATAAATTTTGTCCGTCAAATGAATTTATGAGCGTTTAAAACACACTGTGCCTGACTTTTTTCTCCGAATAATTTCAATTTTAAAATATCATTCGCATTTTTATTAAAAACGAAAAATGCCCCAAGGTGTAAAATTTCTTTCTCTATTACGGAGCAAAATTTTTTAAAAAATCTTCAAATCCAAGTCGGCAATCCTTGGACACATTTTCTCCATAGGTTAACATTGAGGTGAACGAATCCAATAGGGTTAGTACACAGCAGCGTTTAACATTTGTAGCTGCGAAAACTACTAAGCCTCTTTTAATTTGTTTCGATTTCCATGTATTTTGATGTGGCCAAAGAATTTTTTTTTCTCCTCGAAAAATGGGTGGCTGATTTATCAACATTTATTTATATAATTTTATTCCCCGAACTTGTTATGTATTGTAAAGGGAAAGACTATTTCAGATGTTTATATAGGTTGATAGAAGTTGTTGAGCTATACGAATTTTACTTCTGTAATAACACATTGTGTCCGCTTAAGGAGGATGTTATACGTTTAAATTTCGGTTGATTCTTGCGTTAGTAACTTTTTCTCTAAAGCTCTTGGGGCTTTTAACCCTTTCAGAGGTAACAACCTCCACCGTTTGCACGGTGCAGATTTTTTTTAACCTAAAGAATCTTGAAAATTTTTCCAATTAAAAGTTGCAAAATTTTTTACTTCTTTAAACTGATAACAGATGGCAGTACAAACCATTTTTTGCTCATTTAACTGGAATACATTGAATGCAAGTGAAAAAAAGACTAGATTTAAGCGTTTGTACTGTGCAAACGGAGCCCCTCAAAGGCTTAAAAAAAGAATACAGAACGAATAGAAAATTTCGTGCGTCTAGCTTACGAACCTTTGTTGTTGACGGGAAAGATTTTAAAGTCAAAACCTCTGAGAGTAAAACATTCGAAAACCGCCATTATTGAACCTAATGGCACTTTAATCCACTCTATTGTCCTTTCGTCAACACATCAACAGAAGCAAAGACGAGAAAAATATGCTTTTATTGGAATAATTTTAAGCTTTACTTTCTTTTATATGCATGACATTCTAGCAAAATCAGAGGAAACCTAACACATGAATCTCATCATAGTTGCAATAACGGAGCCAATAATCTGAGGACTCACTGTGTACAGTGATTACCCCTCAACATCAAGTAAACATGCCTTAGCGACATCGATTAGCTCTGTGAATTCAAAGAACTATATCCATTCCTATTATGTTGATGTAAAGATTATATCCCCCACCCACACCCACACAATGCTACCACCCTCAAGGAAACCCAACTACGCAACAAGTCCACGTCAAACGAAACCTTGGAGGAATAAGGTCTTTATTACTGAAATAAAAGCAATTATTAAGTTGTTCAATAGAGTAATTCCCATAATATCCCATTAACACATTCCCTAGGCTTATGTCTGTTTTAAATGTAGGGAAGTTGTTGAAAATGAACAGCGCGTGAGTAAACACCACGTAATGAAAATGATTTGTAGATTGATTTCCCAACCTAAATTTTCTTACGCACAGAAGACATTTGTAAAAAACATTTTGTAAAAAAGTGACCTTTACATTTTTCTCTTGACATCGTGTAATTGAGGAAGTCATAATAATAAATTATGATATAATCAATTTATGACTTACCTTTTCTTGATAAATCGGTTTCCGTTCAGGAGAAAGTTAAGGTTTTGCAGTTGTTTCACAACATGTTTGTTTTCCTCACTCCCATAAGGAAAGAGAAAGTTTATCCACCTAACTTCCATTTCGTCAGGGAAAACTCTCGGAAACTTCTGAGGGAAGGTTTTCTCTGATAATAAATTAAATATCCACGCCTAATTTTCCAGGTCTTTCTGATATTCATTATTTTTGCGGTACGTCTAGTAACTTCTGGCAGTGGATATCGGGAAATTGTCCTGAAAACTTATTGGCATAGGTAGATCTAAGATAACGATTGCATTGAAATTAATCTCAACTTGACAAAATTATTAAGAAGTAGTACTGCAATGAGTGGAAAATCCCCTTTATTGCAATTAGATAAGTTTAAGAATGTAATTTCCACTCGATTTCCAAAATCATATTTGGTTCTAATAAAGATACAACTAACCTCGGGAATATGAGATTCGAACTCGATTTTCATGTAATCACAGAATCCACATTGAATCCGCATCGAAGTGAAATCCTCGATTTCACTTCGATGCTGAAATCGAGGCCATAAAATGAGCCATTCTAAACTTACTAAATCTATGTACTCCGCTTAGGAAAGCTGCTTTCTTTATAGACTCTCAGTCTGCAATTTTGGTTATTACTTCACATACAATAAGTAATTCCTACCATGTGGAAGAAACTAAGGAGCTTTTTAATCAAGCAATTTCTATAGGCTGGAAAATTGTCCTTCATTGGATTCCTAGTCACTGCGGGTTTCCAGGAAACGAAAAAGCCGACATCCTTGCAAAAAACGGATGTAACTTGCGGCAGCCACACTTTAGGGCCTGTTCACATACGAGTCCGTTGCGTTGCGTTAAGGAAAAGATGACGTTGAGACGAAAATAAACCAATCATAGGCGTTAAAAATTTCATTGCTAATCGTTTCGAGGCATATGATTGGTTTATTTTCGTCTCAACGTCATCTTTTCCTTAACGCAACGCAACGGACTCCTATGTGAACAGGCCCTTACTCTGTCCTACCAGCAAATTTGTGGTGTAATAAAATATAAACTACAAAGGTCCCTTCGAAATCACTATGCTGAAGCTGTGAGGCCTGGAGTTCATTGCAGTGTTCTCCACTTACCTTCCTCGCTCTGTCCTCGCTGCTAATTTTAGACTTTTAACCGGCGGTGACTTTTTACAGTATCACCTGTGCCGTATTAGCGTGGTAGATCGCCCTGACTGTATCCTGTGTTCTTCAGGCGCTCTTATAGATTTTGCTCATTTGACAAGCTGTCCTGCGCTTTGTTTTTTTGAACTGTCGTCCTGACAACGTTCATAAAAAGGCTAATTTTTATTGAGCTGCCCAGAGGGCTTATGGCCGATGTGGTCGCTGCCCCGACGTAGGGGGAAAAAATGTAATCACAGAACCTATTAACCTTGGCTTTAATACAAATCCCACGAAGAGTTTACTGTTTACTCGATACTTGAACATTGAAAAGGGCGAGGAAAGGACGCACGGTTTGTGTGAAATCGAAAAGGTAAAATCAGTTATCAGGAACAAGACTGGTATAACAAAATAAATTACATATTCTGCAAAAGCAATCATTTCAAACAAATTTAATGACTGCACAAGAAGTGAAATGCACCCGGCCAATAAAAATAATTAATTCATGAATATAAACCGTCTATGTAGTTAATGATCATCCTGCTTTTGGAATTATCGTGTCCCCCCAAAAAACGAGTCAAGTGTATGGCTACTAACTTCAAAATGGAACATCGACAACAGTGAACCAGTGTCAATTTATACCATGATTAGTGAAGGGGAAATCGAATTGCCCATTCGACAGCCACTTCTTTCGATAAAAATTAGGAAAGTAGTTTAAGATGTACCTCTCGAATGTTATGTGGAGAATCGAGCGGTGGCAGAAGTGATGTCGAAAGATGAATCACTAGTTTCTCTACGCAGTTCTGAAGATCGACGATGAATGCGACAGTGCCGTAGCAACACATACAGAAAAATAGTATGAGTTTCTGGAGAAGAAATAACAGTATGTTGAACGTTTTAGTAACGCAGGCGGATTTCATAATACTGGTATGAAATCAAATGCATACCCAAAAAAATCTGACAAGTTCATTAATCAATTATGCATTATTTACCATGAATCCATGCTCTCTTTCATTTATACTGATATAATTGCAAGAGTTTTTGCTTCTGCGTGAATTTCTGTCAGTGGATATCAAGAAATTAAAGAAGCACTTCGCTAAATGTAGGACGCTAAATGTGAATACAGAATGCTGTTCTCTAAAAAGGAATATTTACCGCCTTTTAACAATGTTTCGTAAAATTTTGACTAGCGCTTGCATTAGTGAAATTGACAATATACGATTTGATCTCTTTACCTTGTATTTATTTCTTCAGTAACTTCAGAGGTTTAGTGATTCTACCATTGCTTAAAATGTGTTCAGTTTCACTTCGTTGTTCAATATGTATTTTGAAAAATGCGCAAAATTCTAACTGAGAAACTAAAAGACAAAATTTATAAAAGCTTGGATTCTGGGGGGAAGTAATGGATAAATAAAAACTATTTGGTAGTACTGGCTTTGGACGAAATTTTCCTACGGCAAGACCTCTTCCAACATCTGTTAATGTCATATCATGAGACGGGCAAATCCTGAA